>MDKJ01021179.1:0-15219 GCA_005239525.1 Nicotiana knightiana | reverse complement strand
GATCATCACAAGTTACATTCACAAATATGCTGAAAATTAGGTCAAATGTAGATGAGCTTTTCTACCAATATACTTGGAATTAGGATATGATCTAGCTACCAAATTTAATATCTACGAGTCTAGTTTTTAACTCATTTAACCGTTTTTCGATACGACATTGGAGTAGAGAGATACATGCATTTTTGCGAGACTGCACGGGCTGCTAGGTGACAAGTAGGTGTGTCACCTACTTGGTTAAATGAGAGACCAAAAAGAAGCTATTTCGGGTCGGCCAAAGAGCTTATTTAAGGGCTCATCTCCTACAATATAACCCTCTTTATATATGACAAACAATCAGACCTAAACCCCTGCAAACTTTCTCCCAAAAATTACCTACAAACCCTAATTGATTTTCTCTCTCTTTCAAGTTCTAATTGGGGCGAAACCTTGAATTTTAAGAACCAAGATAAGGTCTGAGTTATCCAACAAATAAGGTAAGTTTACTTCTCTCTTTCATCAATTTTTTCTGCTGTAAATTCATGGTAATTCGTTCTATACTTGTAAGAACTCACGGGACGGTGATCAGAAGCCGTGAGTTTGAGTTATTCACTTGTAGCAAAATGTTTTGTGGACTGTTTTATGTTGCTGTTGGGATACGTATTTCACTATTTTTTTGTGGATTTTTGAAGGAGGAAAGTTGTGGATAAACACCATATATATGTAGGGTGGTGGTCTGGTCGTTCTTCGTAACATTTGCGGGTCGTTTGACACTATTATGGCGGTCATTTTGTGTATGAAGAGATTGCGGTGTGTTGGGCTGTTTTGTAGTATTTTATGGTGTATATAAGGCTGAAAATAATGTATATATGTGGTTGTTGTTTGTTCTTGTGTTGTTAGTATTATCTTGAATTTGGAGGAAGTAAGGATTATAGGGGAGATGCTGCCTGTTTTTATACAAAATAAGCTTGCCGTTCGTTGTGCGATAGTTGTACCTTTCGTAACTTAATGATAGTATTATTATCGTTGTTGTAGATTAAGGTGCGAAGAGGCGAGTTCAACTTGATGAGTAGAAAGCTTGTGATAAGGTATGTTAAGGTATTTCCTTCTTTCTTTTGGCATGATCTAAAGTGAAACGAACGTAAACGATACGCTATTTCATAATGAATCTACTCCTAGAAACTAAAATTGTCCATGTTGTTCTATCCTTACAAAGTTATTCTAAGAAAGTATGTATGATCCTTGAGTCATAGTGAAGTTCATATTGAAGGTATGATGTCCATAATGTTAATCGAAGGTGCAACTACCTTACGTCACACTAAAAGTTTTCGAGCGTGATTCCATGAGTCCAACATGCATTGTATATAGTATCTATTTTACTCTACCGAGCCGCGCTATAGTCGGCCGGGTACGGCACATATTGTGCAACCACTGATCAGTTGGGTTTACCGAGCTCCACGTGGCCGGGTACGATTCTACCAAGCCTTTTGATGGCTGGGTATGTTCTTACCGAGTCCTCTTCGAGGTCGGGTATGATATGAACATGATGATGCCCATAGAGGCAGATGTTTTTAAAAGATTATGTATATATATGTATCACGCATTTCATGTCACTATCTCTCAGAGGCACTCAGATGCTACAAGTTGTATCTCCTACATCTCTCTTTACATTACTGTTCTTAGTTATGCTTTTCTGCCTTATATACTCAATAATTTATTTGTACTGACGTCCCTTTTTCTTGGGGATGCTTCGTTTCATGCCCGCAGGTCCCGATAGACAGGTTGACAGTCCTCCTAGCAGGCTATCAGCTCAGGGGAAGGTGTTGCTGCCCTCCACTTGCTCCGGAGTTTCCTATTTGGTCAGTATGATAGGGACATGCATTGACTGGTATGGTGGGGCCTTGTCTCGACCTTTTTGATTTTTATGTACTCTTAGAGGTTTGTAAACAAATGTCAGGTATATGGATACTTTTATGGCCTTCTCATCCTATGTTTTGAGTTTACAAATGGTCATGTTAGCCTTATAGGTGCGTATATCACATGTATAAGTTTCTATATCATGTTAGGTCGTGCTATATCTAGCATTCCCGTATGTTTTATTTCGATTATGTCGTGATGACCATTTTGGCACATTTACATGTGATAGTATGACAAGAAAGATATGTTATGTTGGTACTCGATTGAGTAAGGTACCGGGTGCCCATCGTGGCCCATAGGTTGGGTCGTGACAATAAGAAATGCAATACCTTCATCAATTCAAAGCAAAGTGATATTTTGCAATTATAACGGAGTACAATGCAATCTTTCTCATGAATATCATACGGATTTTTCCCCACCCCGATCATGCCATTACTTGTTGTCGCAATTGTCGTGTTTTAGAGGGATTGTCAAGAGAATCAACTCAGGTATGTTACGGCGAAGCCCTTTCTTCATTTTGGCATGATCTCGTAATTACACGAGTTTGATAACGAGGCATAAAAAAAAATTCATATCCCGAAATTTATGTATATTTTCCTAGTCTTGTAAGTACACTATTCAATTGAGTATTTCCTTCTTCAAGTCACGAGAGCAGAGAGTCAATATATACAATATTATAGTATTTTCATTACCATCGAGCTATAATCGATGGGAAGGCCCCTATTGGGAAACCTCTGATCAGATGGTAAGTTATATACCGAGCCTACTATGGCCGAGCGCCTATGAGCGAGCCCAGTTGGTCGAGATACAGAGCCTAGTATGGCCGAGCGCCTATGAGCGATCCTACTATGGCAGAGCAAATTTATATATATATATATATATATATACCGAGCCTTATAGGGCCGTATAACTATTTTACTTACTATATTGAGAGAGTTGAGTCAGTATCAGCAGGTAAGTATATTTTCAGATTATCTTTGACTTCCAGTTGCTTTCAGTTGTTATATTATCAGTTCAGTTCAGCTTTCGGTATATTGCCTTACATACTCGGTACATTATTTTGTACTGACGTTCCTTTTTTGGGGGCGTTGCATTTCATGCGTGCAGGTTCAGACAGACAGACAGGTAGACCTCCTCATTAGGTGTTGCCCGAGTTTAGCTTGATCGATAAGCTCCATACCCTTCAGAGTTTCCGGGTCTAGAGATTTATGTACATATTAAATATATATGTATATATGTTATGAGTAGACTTTGGCCCTGTTCCGATCACAGTATATCCATCAGTAGAGGCTTGTAGACATATCTTGTCAGTTAGTGTAGTATGTTGGGCTTGTAGGCCTTTTATGTATATTTTGTTGGTTTGCCAGCTGTAGTACTTATGACGGCCTTGTCGGCCCAGTATTATATTAATATTTAGTAAGAATTTGCAATTGTCTTCCAATGTGGCCCATGGCCAAAGTATGACATTACATGTTCAGAGTTCCTTAGTCGCAAGTTGGTACGCAAGGTTAGGTGAGGCACCAGTTTCCGGTCTCTCCCCCCAGGTTCAGGGCGTGACAGTGGATCCGAGTAGTATTGGTGTTGCCTGTCAGTAGGTTAGTTGGTATTTGATAAGATGAAGTCGTCGAATCTAGGAGAGATTCTATTGGATTTGATTGTGGTATATTTGGAAGGATAATATCGTTAGTCGGCTTCGAAATTAGCTATAATTCTTGTTGAAGGAGAGATAGCTCCACGTCTTGTTGATTGAGGAATGGTTACGAGTTTCCGCGTGTTCTTTTATTATTGGCAGTGTACGCAGGATTTAGAGTGAGATTTGGTTAGATATGAGGTTATTACCGACATTGGGTTGTTCTAAGTAGTTACTGTGATCGGAGATTATTGCTATGAGTATTCGAGTTATAAGGCATAACAATGATTGTGTCTTAGATTATAGTTATGGATTGATAGAGTTTGTTCAAACTTATACATCCTAAAGGTTGCGAGATTCAGACCTTATAAGAAATTTCGGATGTTGGAAGGATTGAATTCTAAGGCCTGTGGGCTAGGTTGAATTGATAAATTTTAGTAATATTGCATTATCTGACCTATGTGGAATAGGGTGACGTGGGATCACCCCCGGGTATGTGCATGGTAAGGTTATGCAGCGGTTTAATGGTTTTGAAGAACAACTCTATAAAGTGGGGGAGGATGTAACGATCTGACCTGTCGTTTTGAGCATTTGAACTTCGCTTGGTAGTTTGATGACATGACTAGCTCCGTATGATGTATTATGACTTATACAAATCATAGATTTTGGGTTTCAGGTTATTCGAAATCGGTTTGGAAGAATGAGTTCATTGTTGAAGCTTTAAGTTGAAAGAGTAGACCAAGTTTGACTTTTTGAGAATTCGACCCCAGACTCGGATTTGCATTTGGATGTTTCTAGAAGGTTTCAGCATAAGTTGGCAAAAAATTAGAAATTTGAAGGTTTGGAAGTTCATAAGTTTGATCGGAATCTTTGAGGATATTGGATTCGGATTGTGGTTTCGGGAATTGAAATAGCTTCGTCATGTCATGTGGGACTTGTGTACAAATTTTGGGTTCATTCAGGGACGATTTGATATGTTTCAACGCGAGTTTTTGGAAGTCAAAAGTTCGAAGTTCATAGATTTCGATTTGAGGTATGATTCATCGTTTCGATGTTTTTATGTGTGTTTTGAAGCCTTGAGTAGGTTCGTGTAATGTTATGTGACTTGTTGGCATCTTCAGACGGGGTTCCGAGGGGCTTAGGTGAGTTTCGAGCAAGGTTCAGAGCATTTTGGAGATTTAGGCTTAGACTGGTGGTTGCTGGTTCTGGTGTGACCGCACCTGCGGTTGGTTTGCGTAGGTGCGGTGGGCGTAGAAGCGAAGAAGGGGTCCTAGGAGCGGAAATGGTGCTGGGTGAGGAAGACCGCAGAAGCAGAGGCTTGGGCGCATATGCGGATGCGCAGGTGCGGGGCGAAGGAGCGAGATATTTTACAAGTGCGGATGGTAGCTCGCACCTGCGTGGTCGCAGAAGTGGGTATGATGTCCGCAGGTGCAAAGGTCGAGTCCTTAGTTGATTTTGCAGAAGCGGGAGTTATGTCGCAGAACCGACGCCGCAGAAGCGGCTAATGTGTTGCAGGTGTGGAAGCACTGCGCAGAGGATATAAAATCGAGGGTTTTGGTCTTTCTTCATATTTTGAGATGTAGGACTTGGATTGAGAAGATTTTTGGAGAAAATTTCATCACAAGGATTGGTATAAGTGTTCTCTACTCGGCTTTGATTACATTTCATGAATCTATCTTCATTTTTGGCGATTAGTTGTTGAATTTTTAAAGAGAAATTGCGGGTTTTGGCCTAAAGTTTCATATTATGAATATTTGAGTTTTGAACATCAAGTTGGAGTCGGAATTGAGTGTCACTATTATGGTTGGACTCGTAATTGAATGGGTTATCGGATTTTGTGATTTTTATCGGATTCCAAGGTGCGGGCCTGGGTTGGGCTTTATGGCCGATTTTGAGTTTTGTTTTGAGATTTGATCTTTGACGATCGGTATTAGCTTGTTTAGCATTGTTTGATGTATTTGAATTGTTGATGGTTAGTTTGGAGCCGTTCGGAGGTCGAAACGCACGTGATGGCATCTCTGGAGCATCGCTTCGCTTGCTTGGCATTGGTATTGGCTCGTTCGAGGTAAGTAACTCTTCTAAACTTAGTGCTGAGGGTATCAAACCTCAAATTACGTGTTATGTGATTGGTATTGAGGTGACACACATGCTAGCTGACGGGCGTGTGGGCGTGCACCCTGTGAATCGTGACTCCGTTGTTTCCATGGAACTGTATAGTGTCCTTATCTTGTTGGTATTTGTGTTGTCACCGGGTGATAAAGTAATTGAGCTGTAAATCATGCTAGATCATTTGCTGGTACTGTTGGGACCCATAGTGGTCATTTCTTACTGTTATCTCACTGATTTTACTGATATGTTCGTACTCAATCATATCCATGTATTCATATCATATTTCAGTCTCAGTTGCTATAAATTAATACATCATATCATTGTTGTCGGGCTACTTTCATGATATTGAGAGCCCGAGAGACTGGAGAGATTGATTACTGAGTGAGGTTGAGGGCCTGATGGTGAGGATGTTTATGGGATCGGGCAGCACGCCGCAACATGTTTTACTGATTTATGCCGTGATTGGCTTGTTATAGCGCTTGGGCTAAAGGAGACCCTCCGGAGTCTGTACACATCCCTAGTGAGGGCAGATATCTACTGAGTACGAGTGCCGAGTGACGAGTGATTGGGAGGGCTGAGTGACTGTGAGGACTGAGTGACTGGGAGGACTAAGTGAATTGATACTTCGAGAGTATGTATATGGTTTTATCTCTGAGTTGCATCGCATTTGAGATGCACACTTGACATACAAGCATAAAGAAGTATTTTTCCTCATGTTGTATTGTATCACGTGATTCATGACTTCTCATACATATTGAATATAGGCATGGAGATGTACTTTCTTCATGTTATCTGAAAATGAAACATTTACCTGATAAAAAGTTTTTGGGAAAAATTACAGCTTTCAAGGAAGATTACAGTTTCAACTTATTCATATTTTTGGCAAATTTTCGATAAAAGACATGGTTTTTCACTGTTATACTTGAATAGTAAACTATTTTGGGAAACTATGAAAAGGTTGAGCATTTTATCTCTGAGCTACTTCTTTATTTAATTGCTTTACATTGTTGCAAACTGCTGTTAGTTATTGGTGTTGGACCCGACCTATGTTCTAGCTCGTCACTACTTTCAACCAAATGTTAGGTTTGTTAATTACTCAGTATATGGGGTCGGTTGTACTGACACTACACTTCTGCATATTGCGTGCAAATGTTGTTGTTGTGCTTGATGGTTGCCGGACTTGAAGATATACCTCCGTTCCTGTTGTAGCTGCCTATTTCATGTTAGCCGTAGAAATTATAAAGCTCTGTTTATGTACTTTTCAAACAGACTATGTATTTATTTCATTTCCTCTTTGTAAACTCTATTCTTAGAAGCTCATGATTTGTACTACCAGTCCTTGGAAAAAGGGTTAAGATTCAGATAATTCCTTTGTTTGATTGTCTTATTATTACTATTATTGGAATTGGGCAGTTATTGGTTGGCTTACCTAGAGGGTTGGGTTAGGTGCCATCACGACTAGCGGATTTGGGTCATGACAGGGAGTGATTAGTTTCGTTTTAGGAAGATTTCGTTAGGGTCCATCCCCTTTGATTCTTGGCTTAGAAGCTTAAGTTAGAAATGTTAACCAAACTTTGAATCTTGTGAAAACGATCCAGGAAGGGTGTTTTAATGGCTCCGATAGTTTCGTATCGCGATTTGGACATGAGAGTATGCCTAAAATTGATTTCGGAAGTCCGTAGGTTGATTTATGTTGTTTTGCCAAGGTTGACTTTTGACTGTAGGGATTGTAATTTGGTTTTGGGAGATGGAATAAGTCTATTATGCTATTTAGACCTTGTTTGCAAAATTTGGTATCATTTGGAATTGATTTTATAGGATTCGGACGCTTAGTCTCAATTCTAGAAGTTCTTGAAATTTACATTGAAATTCATGTAGTTTGGTGTCCGATTCGTAGTTCTAGATTTTATTCTTGTGTTTTGATCAAGTGAGCAAGTTGGTATGATATTTTTAAACTTGTGTGGATGTTTGGTTTGGAGCCCTGAGGATTCGGATGAGATATGGACATGATTCAGAATGGTTTGAACTAAAAACACGATCTGGTGTGCTGATGCCTCTGGTGTGGCATTTGCGAACACAAGGTTTTCAATTGCGAGCTTAGCAGGTGGCCTCAAGTATCACAATTGTGATACCTGGCTCACAATTGAAAAGTAGCTAAGGATTTGGGTAGTTCACATTTGCGACATAAATGTTGAATTTGCAATGAGCAATGTCACATCTGCAGCTGATCAAAAAGGCTGGGAGTCGAGATTTTTCAATATATTCTCTCATTTTAGAACCCTAGAGTCGCTAGGAGGCGATTTGGAGAGGAAATTCTCATCTAAAAATATTAGGTAAGTGATTCTAATTAATTTTCAACTAAATTTCATCAATATGTCTTAGATTTAACATTAAAATCATGTGAATCAAAGAGGAAAAAATGGGATATTTTGTCAAGTCTTTAAAAAATGAGAAATTGAGTTTTGAGAGTCGATTTCGACTCAGATTCTGAAACAAATCATATATATGGATTGTGGGATTATGTGTAGTCGTGATCTACCCTTGGACCCGAGTTTTGACCGGGCGGGCCCCAGATTGACTTTTATTGACTTTCTTGGGATAAGTGTAAAGATCATAACTTTATCTATTGTAATTATTTTCTCTTGCATTATTTGATGATATATCAATTTTAGTTAGATTTGAGCCGTGTGGAGGTAAATTTTAGGGGAAAAGCTAATTCCGAGGGTTGAGTTGGGCTAGTTGAGGTAAGTATCTTGCCTAACTTTGTATGGGGGAACTACCCCTTAGGAATTGGTGTGTCGTGCTAATTGTGTTAACTGAAAGCCGTGTACGCAAGGTGACGAGTGGGTACACAGGCTATATTTGGTATTTGACTGGTCTAGGCTATTTAGACTCTTATCATGATTTTAATTGAATTGTATTAACATGTTATATCTTTCATTGTTAATCCACCCTTTCATGCTTTATTATGTTTTTATTCTGTTATTATGTCCTAGTAGGTGTCTTGGCCGGACCTCGTCACTACTCTACCGAGGTTAGGATTGATACTCACAAGTTACCGTTGTGGTGTACTCATACTACGCTTCTGCACATCTTTTTGTGTAGATCCAGGTACGCATGCGTTGGTGTTGAGTGTAGCAGTTATCCGGAGACTTCAACATATACTTGCTCGATGTTCGCAGGCCTCAAAGTCACCTTCCCTTATCATTTAATTATGTTATATTTCTCATTCAGACAATGTTGTAGTAGACATTCTAGATTATTTGTAGAGGTTATGATTCAGTTCTACCGGTTTTGGGAGAGTTGTGGTTAAGATCCTATTTTGGAAGTTTATATGAGTTTAACAGTCTTGCTTTAGTATTTCTGTTTGATTGTTTTTGTTAAGTTAATATTGCATGTTAGGCTTACCTAGTCTTAGAGACTAGGTGTCATCACGACATCATAAAGAGGAAAATTGGGGTTGTGATATTTGTACTAGGCACTATGAGTGTCACGACCTAAAAATCACTAGTCGTGATGGCACCTAACTTGACCCGCTAGGTAAGCGACCTAACAATCCAAATGAAATTATAGGAAAATAGTAAGGAATTATCTGAACTTTTAAAAATTAACCCAAGAACTGGTAGTATGAATCATGAGCTTCTAAGACTTTGAACTTACAAAGCTGATACAAATAATTACACGATCTGTTTGAAAGTTACATAAACAGATTAACAAAATCTAAAGCTACCAAGGACAAGTGACAGCTATATCCGGAATGCACGAACATCTTCAGGGTCAGCTTCCGACATCACCAGCAACTCTGCTCCAAAAATCTGCACGCAAGGTGCAGAAGTGTAGTATGAATACAACCGACCACATGTACCCAGTAAGTAATTTGTCTAACCTCGTCGAAGTAGTGACGAAGCTTTTTAGTTAAAAGATGCTCACTAATAAAATCTGTACCGAAAACTAGCAATTGAACTATACTATAGTATAACGGAATAGCGTACACAAAACGAATGTACAAAGCAATAACAGAGTACTAGAAGAGAACACAATTCAACAGTTTCCAGCATCTCGACCAATCTTTTCCTTAGAGAAAAAACAAATAAACCACGATAGTCACCTCATAACTTTCTTAGTGTGAGGAATATACTCTGATATCATGTCAATTGCATGGCAACACCCTTCGTGCATTTATCCCATCCTCACCAAATATGCGTAAAAAAATGCCAACCGGATGACAGAATGCCGATAACAGTAATGATAAAGTAGGAAATATGCAACTAGGAATAATGAACGACAATGCACATAAGGGCATCAGTAACAGACTAGGCAGAAAGCATGGAGGTAATGATAACAATTTGGAAAAGGAATGTAACTTCAACTAACTAGCTTTGTGGAGGCATAAATACATATATAAAGAATAAGAGGGGAACACATGATCATTATGAGTTAACAAGTACAAGCATGAATGAATAACATGGTAGAAGGCCTATACTATGTGCAACAAAATAGATACGACAAAGATGTAATTATGACAGCAGGAAGTAGGCATAATATTTGCAAGTTTAGCAAGTAGAATGCATGAGCGACACAGTAACAAATAAGATAGAAAACAAGAACAGAGCATTAACGACAAGTCATATAAGAACCATAAATACGACAATGACGGCTCAATGTAAAGATGTGAACGTATACATAAGGAAATTCGGCCTCACCTGCACAGATTCATTCATCGTTCCATGAACTCATGATAATTTAAAGCATGATAATATAAATGAAATGGAACGGCATCACCCTTCGTGCTTTATACTCACATAACATGGCACGACATCACCCTTCGTGCTTTTCCTCACAAATGATATGGCACGGCATCACCTTCGTCCCTCATTAATATGGCACGATATCACCCTTCGTGATTTTACTCTCAATAACATGGCACGACATCACCCTCCGTGCTTTACACTCTCCCTCACATGATAATGTATATATAATGGAAAGACATCACCCTTAGTGCTTTACACTCTTACTTACCAAGCACATGTATATCAATGACAAACAAGGCAGGAAGCATAAATAACATCAAGGAGATTGCTTAAACGAATATTCCAAATGAATCCCAATCACAACTTTCCAAGCCAACAATAGTTCAATAAACCCGCAAGAACCTTATTATCCACGTATTTCAACAAATCTCACGAATGATCTACAATACAAGTATAGAATCTAGTATCTCAAGAATAACGATCGTAGCAATGTATTAATGATTATGCATAATGATGACCGAATTAAACACATCAATGTATTCTCAGAATTCCATCAAATTTGATCAAGTTATAATAAGCTAAGTCTTAGTTTCTAGCATTTAATACTATGTTCTTAGTATCTATGAGTCAAGTAAGGCATGAAGCAAGAAGGTCACATGATTCTACAAGACACAATTTATAACATTATTTACCCTCGAACATGGTTAACTTTGGCACATGCATATATGCTCTTCACCTCATATATGTATCACCCCCACATGTAGCAAACAATGTCAAATAGTAGGAAAAGTTTCCTCAACAAAGTTGGGCAAGACACTTACCTTAATTCGGCTAACTCAATACTCAATTTAGCTTTTTACTTTAAAAATTCACCTCCGCTCTGCTTAATCTAGCCAAAGACGACTTAAATACATCACACAATGCAAGATAAAAAAATTTCAATTAATAAAGTAGTGATTTTTATACAATCGCTAAAAAGTCAACAAAAGTCAAACCCCGAGCCCGCCAGGTCAAAATCCCGGTCCAAGGGTAGGTCTTGACTTCCCATAGCCTCACGAGTTCAAGTACGTATTTTATTTCCAAATCCGAGTCCTATTCGACTCTCAAATCCCAAACTTTTATTTTTCAAAGGTTTGACAAAATCCCCAAAATTTTCCCTTGATTCTCATGAATTTGATGTTAAATCTTATGTAAAATCATGAAATGTAGTTGAGAATTGATTAAAGGTACTTACCCAATGATTTGGAATGAAAATCCCTTCACAAAATCGCCTCCCGTCGAATCTAGGGTTCAAAATATAACAAAATGAAGCTAAGTCTTGGAATTCACAGCTATTTGTAGGCTGCAGATGTCGCATTTGCGACATTCGGTTTACAAATGCGAGCTACGCAAATGCGAACAAGTAATCGTAAAAGCAAAGTTTTAAGTTCTCTGCTACCTTCGCAAATGCGACTAAAAAGGTCGCCCCCGCCCAGGCCTTTATCGCAAATGCGATATTGATTCCGCAAATGCGAACTCAACTGGCTTCGCAAAAACGGAAAATTCTTCGCAAATGCGAGTCCTTACCCCAGCATTCGAGCTTCGCAAATGCGAGGCTGCTTCACAATTGCGATAGTCGCATTTGCGACAAAGACATTGCAAATGTGATGACACCAGTAGCAGCACTCAAAATCATGAAAAATCATTCCGGATCCAATCCGAACTCACCCGAGCCGCCGAGGCTCCAAACCAACTATGCACCCAGTTCCAAAAACACAACACGAACTCGTACGAACCAATCGTCAAAATAACCTCTATAAGCACGAATAGGAAGCCAAAACACATGAAGATCAAAGTAAACTTCAAGAACTTCTAGAACCGCAATCGAGCGTCCGAACCGTATCAAATGAACGCCAAATGGTGCCAAATTTTGCAGACAAGTTCTACATGACGAAAAGAACCTACTCGGAGCTTCAACTCATGCATAACAACCTCGAAACAACGTATCATACCTCAAGTCAAAATCAATGAACTTTGAAACTTCAACTTCTACAACCGATGCCGAAACCTATCAAAACACGTCCAATTGACCTCCAATTTATCACATACGTCACATTTGACATTACGGGCCTACTCCAACTTCCGAAATCGGAATCCAACCCCGATATCAAAAAGTGAACTCCCGGTCAAACTTTCCAGAAATCCAACTTTTGCCATTTCAAGACTAATTCGACTACGGACCTCCAAATTACAATCTGGACGCGTTCCTAAGTCCAAAATCACCCAACGTAGGTAACGGAACTACCGAAGCTCCATTCCGAGGTCCAATGCTAAAAGGTTAAACTTGGTCAACTCTTCCAACTTAGAGCTTAAATCTTGAAGTTCATTCTTTCAAATTGATTCCAGATAACTTTAAAACCAACACCGAAAATTTACGCAAATCATAATACATCATGCGGAGATACTCGAGCCCTCAAACTACCGAGAAAAGTGCAGATGCTCAAAATGACCAGTCGGGTCGTTACATCCTCCACCACTTAAGCACACGTTCATCCTCGAGCATGTCAGAGGTAGTTCCAAAGCTATCAAATCACGGTGTGACCGTAATACATATACCCGGGGGTGATACCACGTCACCCCGCTCCATATAAGCCTGCCAACAAATTATAACTGGAGATCCTTACTTTAACCTTGATCATTAAACCTTAGAACCCAGTCTGTAACATCCTAAATTCATTACAAGACTCGAATCTCACATCTACATACTGTTTAAACCTGAACAAGTTGTATTAAGTCATAACCATAACACAAGATATAATCACATGATATGCCTTATCACTCGGTTACTCACAACAGTAAATGTTGACCAGCATCGCTGCCCAATAACAAATCTGGTACCAGTAGTAACCTCATATCAAATGAAACCTCGTTCAAAACCTTCGTACACTGCCCATGATGAATGAAACACGCATAACCTCTACTCATCTGATCAATAAGCCAAGAAACTCACTCGTCCGACCAGGGCATTGCCCAAATCCTCAGCAAAATATGGTATTATTCTTCTAAATCTTCCTCGTCCCAATACAATAGTGCAAATATAAAGTCTAGAAACCTCATCTCAGCCAATACAAGTAGCCCCACCGACAAGTATCAACAATAATCATATAGAGCCCCACAAAATACGGTCCCTTACAAACAAGTAATAATTCAGACATGACAGATAACAACAATAGAGTTAAATAAGAAGACTACTAAACAAGTTAAGCATGCAGGGAAATTTTAGCATTTTCCTATGAACTATTTTCAACAAGGTGGAAGCAAAACTACATGAAGTAAGCATCAAGAGTTACATTTCATCATAGTATCGTTGCCGCGTGCAACCCGATCCCATCATATCAATCCACTTAGGGTATCTATCGAGCCATAATACTAGGGCTCACTGGTCGCATGTGCGTCAATATCAAGCACAACAAAGTGCACAAAATATAACTGTGGGAAATTAGGAACAAACAATACCGAGAAGGGAAAGCACAACTATGGTGCAATAAGCAAATCAACATCACGAAGACCATCTCTCCCATAGCGCCATGAGGCCTAAATTGAATTACAATATGCGTGTGAAGAACCATGTAACCCTCGTAACCCGTCATAGCATAAGAGAGGAACACATAACACAGACCAAGGCACGAATAACATTTATTCCGCCTGACAATATACCTATGGTAACAGCTGCGCATGAGCAAGCAAATCTGATCTAATATAGAATACACATCCTCTTTGGCCCTACCAATGGGCCCTTAAATCAACTCCGGTCATCCCCAAACGGACAAATTGCCCTCCAAAAGTCCACAATGACATAACCATAACACACAATCATCTAGCTAGCTTTGGCCATATTTCATAGTCCATAACCACGAAACAATCTGCTTCTGAGAACTCCTAGTCTCCAAATCCATAGAACACACGAATCACCCTACCTGATCCCAACTCCACCGCCCAAATGTCTAACACATCCCTCGCATACGATCATCCCACGAAAAATACTTCTATAATTCTTCCATGCCACATAACAAATCTGAATCTCAGCTGTCGACTACCCAGGCGAGCACCGCAATATCAATGATGCATCCGTAAGTCAAAACACAATGCGCCTTCTGAAATGTACACCCTTCTCAGGCAATACCAAGTGGTAATAACATCAATCTAGACGTCTGAAACCGTCCGTGCTATAAGAATTCATGAACTTCCCTTCAAAATTGAACTGTGACCTTCCACATGCAAAACTGAATCCCGATCAGTCATAAACCTTCTATTTGATCTCATCTAGAAGAAAATCCCAACATACAACAAGTTCCTCACACCAGTAGGAAATATCCACCTCGGACCATGATAGAAATCATCGAGAACTCCTTAAAATCCATTTGCACATAACCAAGCTATCATAACCGAATCCCTCTAACTCAACCAAGCCACGTAGTTGCCTAACACCTATGAGCATTTCCACGAAACACATGTGGAGACTCACCACACCATAAGTACCCAAAGGACCGATCATACCATTACCGTGTTGATACGATTTACTATCAAACTGCCCCGTGTCCTCCAAGTTCCTTCCAAATGACCCTCAAGTTGATACCTGATCACGCTCAACTATGTCTTGTAGAAGACTAAGCGGGCGTTGCAAATACAATCCTGGGGTATTATGCCCAGAGTCGATCCCACAGGGAATTGACGTATCAAGCAGGCTGTTTAAATTAGTACTCAGCTATCACCTGATGTTAATTAAATTACTAGTACTAAAGATTAAAAGCAAAGATTAGCTATACTAATGTATAAACAATTGTAATAAAAATCTAA
>ML371625.1:0-32658 GCA_005239525.1 Nicotiana knightiana | reverse complement strand
AGTTGGGAAATTATATAATCTGAATTTTTAGCAAATATTAGAGTATATTTTCATTAGTTTGTCATTGTTTGGTTATTTTGGGGGCGTTGTGCATCCATTGGAGTCGTCGGAAGGGCTTGGAAGCCGGTTATGAAACTTCGGAGCGAGGTGAGTCTCCTTTCCAACATCGTAAGGGGGAATTGTCCCCATAGGTTCTTTATTGCTATGTATTCATGTTGTGGGGGCCACGTGCATACAAAGTGATGAGAGTCCGTACGTGGCAACTATATTGCTATGTCGGGTAGCTTTAGGATTCACAAGCATGCCTCTATGTGCCCTATTTGTACCTTTGTATGTGTTATGAGTTATACATTACTGTTGAGGTGATGTGAAAAAGTGAAACATTATGATTTAAATCCCAGTTGACTATTCGTGGTATTGGCACAGTCCTGTTGAGTTCACTGTTGAGTTGGTACACATATGTACTTATATATACAAGTCAGCACACAAGTCGCAGGTATGATGCACGGCCGTGGGTTAACTTATTTATCGAGTTAGCACATGAGTCATAGGTATGATGCGCGATCGTGGGACAGCTTATCATTATCACGTCAGCACACGAGTCGCAGATACGATGCACGATCGTGGGTTAGCTTATTATTATCGAGTCAGCACGCGAGTCGCATGTATGATTCGCGATCGTAGGTTAGCTTATGACCTCAGTCCTTATGACCACCCTTACGAATCCGGACGGTTGTCTTGTCCTGGTATGTGTATGATCACTTGAGTTCTAAGTCACTTATAACTGGATTGTCAGGTATTGGTTAAGAGGAGATTTTGGTACTTTGTTGTTCATTTTTCAATTATTATCTGGATTACATTATTTTCTATGTACTTGTTGTTTACTGTCTCACATGCATATTGCTTTAGCCATATCTCGTCATATATTATATTGTTGGACCTTAGCGAGTATCTAGTCGACCTCTCGTCACTACTCCTTCGAGTTTAGATGGGATACTCACTAGGTACATATATGTATATGTACTCATACTACACTGTCTGTGCATTTTGTTGCACATGTACCTTTATTGTATAGTGATTGACTTGGAGACTTGTATGGGCTGCATTCATCCGGAGGCATTCCGCAGCCGGCAGAGTCTTCCTCATGCGTAATTTTATTTTCAGTTTTAAATTTTATTGTCCAATTTGTTCCTCGGACAAGCATTGTATAATTGTATAAATTCTTAGAAGTTGCTCATGTACTTGTGTCACCGGGTTCTGGGGATGTGTTGGTATTTCTTTTATTGTATTAAGTTGGTTTCCTGCCGTATTTAAATTTCGAAAATTTATTTAATTAAAAAAATAATAATAACGAAAATGTAAGAGAAGGCAACGATTTCTTAAATGTTAAATAGGAAAGTATCTCAACTTATTCAGGGGTGGCTTGCCTGACAGTAGTGTCCGGCGCCATTACGACCTATAGATTTTGGGTCGTGACAATTGTATATCATAAACTTCAGTGTTTGTGTCTTGGCTAGAGTTAGTCATGTTGTGAAGCCTTTGTAATACGGGTATTACAAAGTGGCTTGTAATGGTTAATTCCTAGGTTACTGTGATGACCCAAAAGGTCATCCCGTATAATTTTTGCTAAATCTGTGTTCTAAGGCCATGCAAGCCTCTTTATATCTCACCTCGATTTGCATGCGCATCCCGGGCGTATAGCCGTGAAGCCGTTATGTGAAAAATTGATAAAAATAATATTTTTGTGTTGAAATTTGAATAAAGTTGACTTTGGTCAACATTTTTGGTAAACGGACCCAGACCCGTGATTTGACGGTCCCGGAGGGTCCGTAGGAAAATATAGGACTTGGGTTTTTGAAAATAAGAAAATTATTTTCTGAAAAATATAAAGGTTTTTGAAAATGAGATCTGATGTGAAACCAGGCCCGTATTATGGTTCCGGAGCCCGGAACAGGTTCAATATGTCTTATATGTGCTATCTGTGAAATTTGGTGAGAAACCGACTTGGTTTGACGTGATTCGGATCAAAAATGGAAAAATTAGAAGTTTTTGAAGCTTAAAGGAATTTCATTGATTTTGAGGCTTAATTCGATGTTTATGATGTTATTTAGGTGTTTTGATTATTTGAATAAGTCTGTAAGATGTTTATGAGGTCGTGTGTGTATTTGGTTTTGAGCCCCGGGGCTCGGGTGAGTTTCGGGTAGGTGACGGGGTGGTTTTGGACTTAAAATTTCTTGTGTTTTGGTCAGATGCTGGTGTCTGAGATTTTATGCTATGCGAACGCATAGATCTGACTGCGAACACATAGCACAAGTCCTGGGGAGGGGGTCGTTGACTCTATGCGAACACACTCAAGGGAGTGCGAACGCACAGAGTAGTGAGGGGGCTGGGGGCAGTGTAGTTTAGGACCCTATGCGAACACAGTCATGCAGGTGCGAACGCACAGAGTAGAGAGGGGTCTGGGGGACTGGGTAGGAATAGGCTATTCAAACGCACCCTATAGGTCGCGAACGTGGAGTGTTATCACTGTATACCTATGCGAACGCACTCATACAGGTGGGAACGCACAGGGTATTTTTCGCTCAGTCATTTCTTTTGTCTAAACACAGAACACTTACCGGATTAAACCCATTTTTTTCATAACTCCTTCTTCCCACACCCCATAGGCGATTTTTGAAGAGCTCTTCCACCATAGCTTCATAGGTAAGTGATCTTAATTTCTTCTTTTTCTTCCATTTTCATCAACATTTATTACATTCTAGGCCTAAAATCATGGAATTAAAGGTAGAAAATTGGGTTTTTGGGTAGAGTTAGGGCTTTTCGAATTTTTGGGAATTTGACCTCGCTTGGGGTCGGATTTCAAAACATATTGTATATTCGGGCTCGTGGAGGAATGAGTGATCGGGTTTTGGTCCAAACCTCGTGTTTCGACCAAGCAGGTCCCGGGGTCGAATTTTGAAATTTTTGGAAGAATGTTGGGAAATCTATAATTAGGCATTGAAATTGAATTGTTGAGTAATTATTGATGTTATTGAGTCGATTATGTCTAGATACGATTGTTTCATAGTCAGATTGGAGAGGAAAAGCGGTGCTAGAGGCTTGATTTGCATTCTTAGAGCCGAGGTAAGTGTTTGGCTTAATCTTAGCTTGAGGGAATAGGTGTTGAGTCATATGTGCTACGTGTTATTATCATGTCAATGTATAGGTGAGGTGACGAGTACCTATACCTTGTTTTCAAGCATGCCCGTGAGTCATAACTTATAGTATATGTGTTTTTCTTCGATATCCACTGTGTTATGAAGTAGATTTCATTTTGGAGATTATTCAATTGTTGGAAATACTTGGTTGTGAACACTGTTGATTAATTGTTCGGTTGAGGATTATTTGGTTATATTGTACGTTCAGTGAGATTGGTTATAGTTGTGTCCCTTGCCGGGACGGTGATAATTCTGTTATTTTTCCCTTACCGGGATGTTGTAAAATTATGGTCTGTATTGTGGTTCTTCCTTGCCAAATTTTGTTCTGGTTATTGTTTGGGTGAGGAAGAGTGTAAAGCACGAAGGGTGATGCCGTGCCATGATTCATATTTTAAAATCACGAAGGGTGATGTCGTGCCATGATACGAGAGATAATGCACGAAGGATAATGTCGTTCCATGATATTGTGAGGTAAAAGCATGAAGGGTGATGACGTGCACTTGTTTTGGTGAGAATGAGAATAAAGCACAAAGGGTGATTTCGTGCACTTGTTTTGGTGATAATGAGATTAAAGCACGAAGGGTGATGTCGCGCACTTGCTTTGGTGAGAACAAGAGTAAAGCACGAAGGGTGATGCCGTGCACTTGTGGTTCTCTGTTGTTATTTTGATACTAGACGGTTGTCATGTTCTGTTACTCAATAAGTGTTTTCCCTTTTTGTACCCTAGCATGTTTTCCCCGTTTTTGTACTTAACTGTTTACTTCCTGCCGTTGTTTCTATCATATGTTATTGAATTGCACAGGTGTTTATTATTTGTCGTGTCCTAGCCTCGTCACTACTTCGCCGAGGTTAGGCTCGGCACTTACTCAGTACATGGGGTCGGTTGTACTGATGCTACACCTGCACTTCTTTATGTTGTGCAGATTACGGTACCGGACTCGATGGATAGTGATCGAGGGAGTATCCTTCAGTCCACAGGCGACACTGAGGTAGTCCTGCAGGCGTCCGCAGGCCTTGGCGCCACCATCTATTTCCTTCCTTCTGTCTTATCTTGTATTTCTAAACAGCTACACTTGTTTATTTCAGACATATGTTTTTAGTAAGTCTTAGACTATCCGTGAAACTCTGACACCAGTTCTGGGGATATGTTTAAGGAAGTTTCGTGAGATGTATCATTTAAGTTGTTGAATTTCTTATCTTCCGCAATCTTATTTCTATTGTTCTTGTATTTCACTTCTTAAATGTTAAATAACAAAGGAATAAAACAGAATATTCAGTAACGTTGGCTTGTCTAGCGGGTTCAACGTTAGACGCCATCACGGCCTGAAGGTGAATTTCGGGTCGTGACAAGTTGGTATCAGATCACTAGGTTGCCTAGGTCTCACAATTCACGGACAAAGTTGTAGAGTCTGAGGGATCGGACGGAGACGTATGTACTTATCCCCCATAGGCTACAAAGTTAGGAATAACTTCACATTTCTTTTTCTTTGTTGTGCGGTTTGAATTCTAAATCCTAACTAATTTTCTATTCTATTCTCTCGCAGATGGCGAGAACGCGTGCTTCCTCATCTACCGATCAGCAGCCCGGTCCTCCTGTTGCAGCTCCTACAAGGGGTCGAGGACGAGGCCGAGGCCGTGCTAGAGGCCGTGCTAGAGGCCGAGGCAGAGCCAGGGCTTAGCCCAGAGTAGCAGCACCAGTAGAGGACCATCAGGTAGACTTTTCAGTTGAGATTCCTGCTCAGGCAGTTCCAGTTGGACCAGCTCAAGTCCTAGAGGAGTTCATTGCCACCCCCGTTCTTCAGGACGCTCTGGTCCGTTTGGTGGGCCTTATGGAGAGCGTGGCTTAGGCCGGTCTTCTTCTTACTGCACCAGCCATCTCTCAGGCTGGGGGAGGGACCCAGACTCCTGCTACCCGCACACCAGAGCAGCTAGCTCCCCAGTTCCAGACTCCAGCACCTCAGGCAGTTAGAGCAACTCAGCTGGGTTTTGTGGCACAGACAGTTGAGGGGGCAGCCATGTCTGTCGATGCTTTGTGGAGGTTGGACCGGTTCACCAAGCTATTTTCTACTACATTTACTAGTGCACCATCAGAGGATCCCCAGGATTTCTTGGACAGTTGCTATGAGGTTCTTCAGAACATGGGCATTGTGGAGTCCAATGGAGTTGATTTTGCTACATTCCGTCTTTCTGGTACCGCCAAGACTTGGTGGAGGGATTTCTGTTTGACCAGACCAGCTGGGTCTTCGCCCTTGACTTGCGCTCAGTTCTATGAGTTAGTCTTGGAGAATTTTCTACCAGTTACTCAGAGAGAGGGTCTCCGGAGGCAGTTTGAGCGCCTCCAGCAGGGATCTATGAGTGTTACACAGTATGAGACCAGGTTCATTACTTTGGCTCGGTATGCTATTATGATACTCCCCACTGATCGTGAGAGGGCGAGGAGGTTTATTGAGGGTCTAGCTCAGCCTATTAGACTCCAGATGGCCAGAGAGACAGGTACTGATATTTCACTCGAGGAGGCAGCTAATGTGGCCAGGCGTATTGAGATGGTCTTATTGCAGGGCAGTGGTCAGGTCTGACAAGAGACCTCGCCATTCCGGTCGATTCAGTGGTACCTCATCTGGAGGCAGAGATTCCTTTGGCAGAGGTCATCCTCCTAAGCCATTCCAGTCGGCACTTCAGGTATCCCGCAGTGCACCATCAGCTCCTACCAGTGCACCGGCGCTTCAGAGCTTCCAAGGTGGTTATTCTGGTCGACAGGGACAGTTTCAACGCCAGCAGCCTCAACAGCAGAGGGCTTGTTACTCCTGTGGTGATCCAGGGCACATTGCTAGGTATTTCCCTCGAGCTTCTGGTAATTCTCAGCATTCGGGTTCCGATGCAATGATTTTCGCACCAGGTGCACCCCCACACCCTCAACCAGCTATGGGTGGAGGTCGAGGTGCCAGAGGTGGAGGTCAGACTCATAGAGGTGGAGGACAGGCCACGAGAGGTAGAGGTCAGCCCGCAGTAGGTCAACCCAGAGATGTTCAGGTTAGAGGGGCTCCGCCCCGGTGCTATGCTATTCCTGCCAGGCCTGAGGCTGAGGCCTTTGATGCAGTTATTACAGGTATAGTTTCAGTTTGCAGCAGAGATGCTTCGGTTTTATTTGATCCGGGTTCTACATTCTCCTATGTGTCTTCATATTTTTCCCCTTATCTGAGCATGCCCCATGATTCCCTGAGTACTTCTGTATATGTGTCTACCCCGGTGGGTGATTCTATTGTGGTAGATCGAGTCTACCATTCATGCTTAGTGGTTATTGGTGGTCTGGAGACTCATGTAGATCTTTTGCTTCTTGATATGGTTGACTTCGATGTTATTTTGGGGATGGATTGGTTATCTCCCTACCATGCTATTCTGGACTGTCATGCCAAGACAGTGACCTTGGCCTTGCCAGGAGTACCTCGTTTGGAGTGGAGAGGGACTCCTAGTCATTCTTCCGGTAGAGTTATTTCATATATGAAGACTCGGTGTATGGTCGAGAAGGATTACTTGGCAAATTTGGCCTATGTTCGCGATTCTAGTGTTGAGGTTCCTTCCATGGAGTCTGTGCCCGTGGTTCGTGAGTTTCCAGAGGTATTCCCTGCTGACCTCCCCGGTATGCCACCCGACAGGGATATTGAATTTTGCATTGAGTTGGCTCCGGGCAGTCAGCCCATTTCTACTCCACCGTATCGTATGGCCCCGCGAGATTTGAAGGAGTTGAAGGATCAGCTGCAGGATTTGTTGGATAAAGGCTTTATTAGTCCTAGTGTTTCTCCGTGGGGTGCCACAGTGTTGTTTGTCAAGAAGAAAGATGGCTCGATAAGGATGTGTATTGACTACCGGCAGTTGAACAAGGTTACTATTAAGAATAAGTATCCTTTGTCGAGGATTGATGATTAATTCGACCAGCTTCAGGGTGCTTTAGTGTTTTCCAAGATTGACTTGAGATCTGGTTACCATCAGCTGAGGATTAGGGCGTCTGATGTCCCTAAGACAGCCTTTCGTACTTGGTATAGGCATTATGAGTTCATGTGATGTCATTTGGGTTGACAAAAGCCCCCGCTGCTTTTATGGAGTTGATGAATGGGGTGTTCAGGCCCTATTTGGACTCATTTGTGATTATTTTCATTGATGATATTTTGATTTACTCCCGTAGCCGTGAGGAGCATGAGCAGCACCTTCAAGTCGTCCTCCAGAATCTGAGGGATAGTCAGTCGTATGCCAAATTTTCTAAGTGAGAGTTCTGGTTGAGTTCGGTGGCATTTCTGGGCCATGTTGTGTCGGTAGAGGGTATTCAGGTGGATCCCAAGAAGATTTCAGCAGTCAGATATTGGCCTAGACCCACCTCAGCTACAGAGATTTGGAGTTTCTTAGGCTTAGCAGGTTATTATCGCCGATTTGTGGAGGGCTTTTCATCCATTGTAGCGCCGATGACCAGATTGACTCAGAAGGGTGCCCAGTTCAGGTGGTCGAATGAGTATGAGGCGAGCTTTCAGAAGCTCAAGACAGCCTTGACCACGGCACCGGTGTTAGTTTTGCCCATAGGTTCAGGGCCATATACCGTGTATTTTGATGCTTCATGGGTGGGACTTGGTGCAGTGTTGATGCAGGATGGCAAGGTTATAGCATATGCTTCTCGTCAGTTGAAGGTTCATGAGAAGATCTATCCAGTTCATGATTTAGAGTTAGCGGCTATTGTTCATGCATTTAAGATTTGGAGGCATTATCTGTATGGGGTGCCATGTGAGGTGTTCACAGATCATAAGAGTTTGCAGTATTTGTTCAAGAAGAAAGAGTTGAATATGAGGCAGAGGAGATGGTTAGATTTGTTGAAGTATTATGACATTACCATCTTATATCATCCGGGGAAGGCCAATGTGGTGGCCGATGCTTTGAGCCGGAAGTCGGCCAGTATGGTAAGTCTTGCTTATCTATTAGTCGGAGAGCGACCGCTTGCTTTGGATGTTCAGGCTTTGGCCAACCGGTTCATGAGATTGGAGGTTTCTGAGACTGGCAGTGTGTTGGCCCATACTGTGGCCCGTTCTTCATTGTATGATTGTCAGGCAGTATGATGATTGTCATTTGTGTGTTCTTAGAGATACGATCCGGCACGGAGGTGCCAAGCAGGTCACAGTTGATGATGGTGGAGTTTTGAGGATGCAGGGTCGTATTTGTGTACCCGATGTTGATGGCATTCGTGAGTTGATATTGCAGGAGGCCCATAGTTCCCGGTATTCCATTCATCCGGGCGCCGCAAAGATGTACCTGGATTTGTGGCAACATTATTGGTGGCGGAGGATGAAGAAGGATATTGTAGCATATGTAGCTAGGTGCTTGAACTGTCAGCAGGTTAAGTACGAGCACCAGAGACTCGGTGGTTTGATGCGGCAGATTGAGCTTCTCGAGTGGAAGTGGGAGCGTATCACCATGGATTTCGTAGTTGGACTCCCACAGACTCAGATGATGTTTGAAGTTTGATGCGGTGTGGGTCATTGTGGATAGGCTGACCAAGTCAGCACACTTCATTCATGTATCAGTTTCGTATTCTTCGGAGAGGTTGGCAAAGATCTACATCAGGGAGATTGTTCGCCTGCATGGTGTGCCTGTGTCCATTATTTCTGATCGAGGTACTCAGTTTACCTCCCATTTCTGGAGAGTATTTCAGTGTGAGTTGGGCACACGGGTTGATTTGAGCACAACATTTCATTCTCAGACGGATGGACAGTCCGAGCATACTATTCAGATTTTGGAGGATATGTTGCGAGCATGTGTCATTGATTTTGGAGGTTCATGGGACCAGTTCTTTCCTTTAGCTGAGTTTTCCTGCAACAACAGCTATTAGTCGAGCATTCAGATGGCTCCGTATGAGGCGTTATGGTAGGTGGTGTTGGTCGCCAGTTGGGTGGTTCGAGCCGGGAGAGGCTAGATTGTTGGGCTTAGAGTTAGTCCAAGATGCCTTGGATAAAGTGAAGATTATTCAGGATAGTCTATCAGCCGTACACCCGGTGTTTTATGTATCTATGCTTCGGAGGTATATTGTCGATCCCTCTCATGTACTTGATTTCAACGGTGTCCGGTTGGACAAGGATTTGACTTATGAGGAGGAGCCGGTAGCCATATTATCTCGGCAGGTTCGTCCGTTGAGATCAAAGAGTTATCCTTCGGTTCGTGTTCAGTGGAGAGGTCAGCCTATTGAGGCAGCTACATGGGAGTCCGAGTCCGATATGCGGAGCCGATATCCCCATCTTTTCCCCGATTCAGGTACCTTTCTATGTCCGTTCTAGGACGAACGGTTGTTTTATAAGTGGAGATTATGATGACCCAAAAGGTCATCCTGTATAATTTTAGCTAAATCTATGTTCCGAGGCCATGAAAGCCTCCTTATATCTCACCTCGATTTGCGTGCTCAGCCCGGGCGTATAGCCAGGAAGCCGTTATGTGAAAATTGATAAAAATGATATTTTTGTCTTGAAATTGAATAAAGTTGACTTTGGTCAACACTTTTGGTAAACGGACCCGGACCCGTGATTTGACGGTCTCGGAGGGTCCGTAGGAAAATATGGGACTTGGGCGTATGCCCGAAATCGAATTCCGAAATGCCAAGTTCGAGAAATGAATTTTTGAAAACAATTATTTTCTGAAAAATATAAAGGTTTTTGAAAATGAGATTTGATGTGAAACCTGTGAAACCAGGCCCGTATTATGGTTCCGGAGCCCGGAACAGGTTCAATATGTCTTATATGTGTTATCTGTGAAATTTGTTGAGAAACGGACTTGGTTTGACGTGATTCGGATCAAAAATGGAAAAATTAGAAGTTTTTGAAGTTTAAAGGAATTTCATTGATTTTGAGGCTTAATTCGATGTTTATGATGTTATTTAGGTGTTTTAATTACTTGAATAAGTTCGTAGTATGTTTATGAGGTCGTGTGTGTATTTGGTTTTGAGCCCCGAGGGCTCGGGTGAGTTTCGGGTGGGTGTCAGGGTGGTTTTGAACTTAAAATTTCTTGTGTTTTGGTCAGATGCTGGTGTCTGAGATTTTGTGCTATGCGAACGCATAGGTCTGACCGCGAACACATAGCACAAGGCCTGGGGAGGGGGTCCTTGACTCTATGCGAACGCACTTAAGGGAGTGCGAACACACAGAGTAGTGAGGGGGCTGGGGGCAGTGTAGTTTAGGACCCTACGCGAACGCACTCATGCAGGTGCGAATGCACAATGTAGAGAGGGGTCTGGGGGACTGGGTAGGAATAGGCTATGCGAACGCACCCTATAGGTCGCGAACGCGGAGTGTTATCACTGTAAACCTATGTGAATGCACTCATACAGGTGCGAACGCACAGGGTATTTTTTGCCAGTCATTTCTTTTGTCTAAAAACAGAACACTTACGGGATTAAACCCATTTTTTTCACAACTCCTTCTTTCCCACACCCCATAGGAGATTTTTGAAGAGCTTCTTCCATCATAACTTCATAGGTAAGTGATCTTAACTTCTTTTTCTTCCATTTTCATCAACATTTATTAGATTCTAGGCCTAAAATCATGGAATTTAAGGTAGAAAATTGGGTTTTTGAGTAGAGTTAGGGCTTTTCGAATTTTTGGGAATTTGACCTCGTTTTGGGGTCATATTTCAAAACATATTGTATATTCGGGCTCGTGGGAGAATAGGTGATCGGGTTTTGGTTCGAACCTCGTGTTTCGACCAAGCGGGCCCCGGGGTCGAATTTTAGAATTTTTGGAAGAATGTTGGAAAATCTATAATTAGGCATTGAAATTGAATTGTTGAGTAATTATTGAAGTTATTGAGTCGATTATGTCTAGATACGATTGTTTCGGAGTCGGAGTCAGATTCAAAAGGAAAAGCGGTGCTAGAGGCTTGATTTGCATTCTTAGAGCCGAGGTAAGTGTTTGGCCTAATCTTAGCTTGAGGGAATAGGTGTTGAGTCATATGTGCTACGTGTTATTATCATGTTCAATGTATAGGTGAGGTGACGAGTACCTATACCTTGTTGTCAAACATGCCCGTGAGTCATAACTTATAGTATATGTGTTTTTCTTCGATATCCGCTGTGTTATGAAGTAGATTTCATTTTGGAGATTATTCAATTGTTGGAAATACTTGGTTGTGAACACTGTTGATTAGTTGTTCGGTTGAGGATTATTTGGTTATGTTGTACGTTCAGTGAGATTGGTTATAGTTGTGTCCCTTTCTGGGACGGTGATATTTATGTTATTATTCCCTTGCCGGGTTGTTGTAAAATTATGGTATGTATTATGGTTCTTCCTTGCCAAATTGTGTTCTGGTTATTATTTGGGTGAGGAAGATTGTAAAGCACGAAGGGTGATGTTGTGTCATGATTCATATTTTAAAAGCACGAAGGGTGATGTCGTGCCATGATATGAGAGATAATGCACGAAGGATAATGTCGTGCCATGATATTGTGAGGTAAAAGCACGAAGGGTGATGTCGTGCACTTGTTTTGGTGAGAATGAGAGTAAAGCACGAAGGGTGATGCCGTGCACTTGTTTTGGTGAGAATGAGAGTAAAGCACGAAGGGTGATGTCGTGCACTTGTTTTGGTGAGAACGAGAGTAAAGCACGAAGGGTGATGTCGTGCACTTGTTGTTCTCTGTTGTTATTTTGATACTAGACGGTTGTCATGTTCTGTTACTCAATAAGTGTTTTCCCCTTTTGTGCCCTAGCATGTTTTTCCCCGTATTTGTACTTAACTGTTTACTTCCTGCCATTGTTTCTATTATATATTATTGAATTGCACAGGTCTTTATTATTTGTCGTGTCCTAGCCTCGTCACTACTGCACCGAGGTTAGGCTCGGCACTTATTCAGTACATGGGGTCGGTTGTACTGATGCTACACCTGCACTTCTTTATGCTGTGCAGATTACGGTACCGGACCCGGCGGACAGTGATCGAGGGAGTTTCCTTCAGTCCACAGGCGACACTGAGGTAGTCTTGCAGGCGTCCGCAGGCTTTGGCATCACCATCTATTTCCTTCCTTCTGTCTTATCTTGTATTTCTAGACAGCTACACTTGTTTATTTCGGACATATGTTTTTAGTAAATCTTAGACTGCCCGTGAAATTGTGACACCGGTTCTGGGAATATGTTTAAGGAAGTTTCGTGAGATGTATCATTTAAGTTGTTGAATTTATTATCTTCCGCAATATTATTTCTATTGTTCCTGTATTTCACTTCTTAAATGCTAAATAACAAAGGAATAAAACAAAATATCCAGTAACGTTGGCTTGTCTAGCAGGTTCAACGTTAGACGCCATCACGGCCTGAAGGTGGGATTTCGGGTCATGACAGTTACATAGGTTGTAATCTGAAAGTTGCTCAGTAGTGAAGTTGAAATCCTACAAGTGTAGGTCGTGGTTTTTAATCTTGTTTAGCTGGGAATTTTCCATGTAAAAGCTCTCAGTGTTATTTATATTCTGCTCTGTGTGTGTGTAATATGTGGAAACTATAGAGAATCTGGTCTCTATATAGTTTGGTGGACCCTCGAATTCTACCAATTGGTATCAGAGCGGGTTCTTTCTATCAGGCTAATACCTAGAAAGGATCCTCATGGCTGCTCCACCAAACTTTGAAGAAGGTTAGTCTACTTAAACATACCTGGTTGCTCTACAAATGAGATTCAAGTACCAAATTGGAAGCACAAAATCTCACATCCTCTTGACAACATAATCACCCATCTTGATTCGGGAGTTCAAACCAGATCAAAAGCAAGAAATTCACTTGCCTTTACAGCCTTTCTTTCCCAAATAGAACCCAAAAATATCAAGGAAGCACTGAAAGATGCAGACTGGATCACAAGGTATGGCACCTGGTTCCTAGACATGTAGATCATACCATCATAGGGACCGGGTGGGTATTCAGGAACAAACTTGATGAGTTTGGAAATATAACAAGAAACAAGGCAAGGCTTGTAGTTAAAGGTTACAATCAGGAAGAAGGGATTGATTATGATGAGACATTTGCTCCAGTTGCTCGAATGGAGGCTATCAGAATTCTTATTGCCTTTGCATCTCATATGGAATTCACACTGTACCAAATGGATGTCAAAATGCCTTTCTGAATGGCTTCCTAAAAGAAGAAGTTTATGTCAACCAACCTCTTGGATTTGAATGTCACGAGCATCCTGAGCATGTGTTCAAACTGGACAAGGCATTGTATGGGTTAAAGTAGGCTCCCCCAGCCTGGTACGAAAGGTTATCGAAGTTTCTTCTAGAGAATGTCTTTACAAGAGGAAAAATTGACAACACTCTTTTTCTGAAGAAATGAGGGAGGAACCTGCTCATCGTGTAAGTATATGTTGATGATATCACTTTTGGAGACATATCTAACTCTATCTGTGAAGAGTTTGCAAAACTCATGGTGAGTGAGTTTGAGATGAGCATGATGGGAGAATTGAATTTCTTCTTGGGACTTCAAGTGAAGCAATCTACAAAGAGAAAATTGATAAGCCAGCAGAAGTACATCAAGGAACTGCTGAAAATATTTGACATGGAAGCATCAAAAGTTATCGACACACCCATTGCCATAGCTACACGACTAGACATGGATGAACCTGGTTCTCCTGTAAATCAGAGCATGTATAGAGGCATCATTAGATCACTCTTGTATCTCACTGCAAGCAGACCAGACATTGTGTTCAGTGTGGGTCTCTGTGCAAGTTTCCGGTCAAATCCAAAGGAATGTCATCTGAAGGCTGCTAAAAGAATTTTGAGACATCTTAAAGGAACACATGACCTGGTTCTCTACTATCCTTCAGGTGATAATTTTGATCTCATTACGTATGCTGATACTGATTATGCAGGTTATCTGGTGGACAAGACAAGCATGTCTGAAATGGCACATTTTCTGGGTTCCTGTCTTATCTCATGGGGTACAAGGAAGAAAAACTCCGTGACACTCTCAACAGCTGAAGTAGAATATGTAGCAGTCGCTTCTTGCTGTGCTCAATTATTGTGGATCAAGCAACAATTGGAAGACTTTGAGTTGTACACTTATTGTGTACCTCTCTTATGTGACAATACAAGTGCACTCAACATGGCCAAAAATCCAGTCTAACACAAGAGGACCAAGTACATTGATGTACGTCATCATTTCCTCAGGGATAATGTTGAAAATGGGCTCATTTGTATGAAGCTTTGCAGCACTCATGATCAAATTGCAGACATCTTCACCAAAGCCCTGAGCAGAGAAAATTTTGAGAGAAATCTCCTGGCATTGGGGTTGATAAAACCCAACTGAGGACCTTGTTCCAAATGATTGGCTATGAAAGTCATATACAGGTAAAATTAGCTAAAGTGTTTTCTGGCCAAGTCTAACTCACTTCTATATCATTACAGGTAGACACCATGATGATTACAGAACAGGTGATGCAGTACATACTAGTAAGAGGGATTAAGCTCATTTGCAAGACCTGTCAGGGAACCTGGTTCTCCTGACACGGGTTAGTAGTTTCTTTGTTCTCTCATAAACAATTTAAAATGAACAAAAAAATGCCACATCATCAGTGTGTCAGTCACTTTACGTTGTGTCTTTTCATCCAAAGCGTCTCACCTGCCACTGAACGACCCAACTCCCCAAACAAAATTACCGTTGTTTCAGAACCGGTCCCTGACTTTTCATAAATACATCCATCAATGTCACAACCATTCACTTCTAAATTCAAAATTTTAATTTTTTCTTCTCTCTTCTCAATCCACAAACTCTCCCAGTGAAATTTCACCATGTCTGAAAATCAAGTAACTCCGAGTGTACCCCGACAGTACCCCCATTGAGTCCACACTAGTTAGAACTCCAGCGGTAGACTCCTCTCTCAACACAACCACCAGTCCAAACCCTAGAGCAGATTCTCCGCCACACTCCATCCCTCTCCTACCCACTCAGATTCTGGTCCTCTTCAAAGACACGAGAAGTCGACTCCGAGCAAGTCTGAGAATGTTAGTTCTCCTCTAGTCTCGCCGGTCCAACAGAATGAACAAGTGAACAGGGTGATTTGGTTCAAGAAGAAAATCAGAAAACATCGACTCTTGCCATGGAAGAGCCCTCTAGTGAAAATCCAGCGATTAGTTATGAAAAGGCCGAGACAACCATAACAGTTTGCGATTCTACAGGTATCAATCCTCCCTCTATTGAAATTTCTATGGAACCACAAGAAAATGAGGCAATAGAAAATATTATCTCCATTGCTTCTGAAGGGGTTGTTGAAGAAGAAAGTGCAGGGGGGTCTGAGCCTCAAGGGGAAGAGCCTCAGCCCATAGAAGAAGGGGGAGCATTTGCGCCATTTTAACAACCAGCACAAGATGATGCTACTGGGGTCCCAAATGATGGACCTGATCCCTCCACGGAGGATCCAGGTCAGGGATCATCTCCCCAGGTCAGTGTTGATCCTACTCCTTCTCCCCACTTCTATGTTGAGCCCCTGAATATGGTGGTGCCTGAGATGCAGTCTGACAGTGAAGAAGACCTAGATGATATGGTGATTAACAGCTTTATCGGGGCTAGGAGTAAGCCAGTGGCAACTCCAGATCCTACCCCTAAGGGACCCACTACAAGGTTGCAGAAAAATGAGGCTCTAGAGTCTGCTCTTAAGAAAAGCCAAAGGAGTCAAAGAAAGAGAAAGTTGGTCAAGGATGGAAAAGTTTTACTAGAAAAGGATGTTCATGTGGTTGTTGTGGATGAGGAAGCCGAAGACTAACCTAGTTCCTTGACTCGCAAGTCCTTAAGGAAGAAGCACTCTCTCTCTCAATCCAAAAAGCATACTTCTACAAGTGTTGAGAGTCCTTCCAAGAGTGCTGATGTTGCTTCTAGTGAAAAAGTTGTGAAAAATTCTGGTGACAAGACAGTGAAAGAGAGTGGTGACAAGTTTGATGTTGAAGAAGTGGAAGTTTCTGGTGAGCATATGCATGCAATGTCTGCAGAAAAGGGATAGTCCAGTCGCAAGTCACTGAAAAGGAAGTTGGATGATAATGAGGAACCTGATTCCTCCAAGAAAACAAAATTTGGTGAGAGTTATGGGAAAGAGAAGTTGAGATATCAAAAGATGTTGTGGGGCCGCAAGTTTGTCCCTAAGATTATGGAGATGGCTGGGATGAGGCAGTTGGTAGAAATTTGTGAGTTCTAGCAGTGGAAACATTTGTTCACTGTTGATGTACCAAAGGTGTATAAGGAGGAGGTGCGAGGCTTTTATGCATACCTCTTCAAGGTTGAAGATGATCATATTTGTGCATTGGTTAATGGAGTGGACATAGTGATGGAATCTTTTGTGCTGGGTCAATTCTTGGAGTTCATGCTGAAAGGTTGTCATCCGTTCTGGGTGTCTGCACGACAAATTTCAGAAATACCATCGTCTAGGAAAGGGCAATCCAACAAGGGGAACGGGTGCATAAGAAGGCACTCCTTCCAGTCTATCAGTTGATTTTTGAGATGGTTAACAAGGTACTACTTTCCCGTGCTGAGAGGAGATCTATCACATCCAAAGCTGACCTAGTCCTTATGGAGGCCCTGGATAGTTTTACCACCATCAATCTGCCTGGAATCATGATTGAGCACATGCAAAAGGTGGTAGATTATGAGGATGGCAGCTATGGGCTACCTTATGGGTTCCTCCTCACAAAGGTTTTCAAGTTCTTTAAGGTACCTCTAGGACAGGCCAAAGTAGGGATCAAGAAGTAGACGAAGTCCAAGAGTACCCTTGAGGAGTGTGAATGCATTGACAAGGTCGGAGGAGTTGGAAGCATCTCTACTATGTCTCAACTGATTAATGCCTAAAATAGTACCACAGAGGAGATAAGGAAGTTGAAGGCAAGGAACGTCATTTTGGAGAATCAGCTCAGTCAGTTACAAGAGGCACCAGGTTCTAGCAGCTCTTACAAATCAGAGGTTGCCCGACTGACGAAAGAAAATGCTGAGCTCAGGAAATAGGTTGAGGACCTAAAGGAGAAACTGCTCAATGAGCAAATGTCCACAAATGTTCGCATGGATCTTTGTCCTCAAAACCCTTGCCACCTCCTCAAAGCCCTCTCCCTCCAGTGCCCCTTAACAAATGTCCCCTCAGTTGCCAGTTTCCAATGTTTATCTTTTAAGATTGTTTTGATGATGTTTTGTTTCTAGTACTTATTCTTGTTTTTTTTTTTTGTGGAATTGTGGATGGTAACAATGGTTCTGCTCCCTCCTGTAAAATTCCAAATTTGGTTAATGCAAGTCTTTCCCTTGTGTTGTTTATGCTATTGCTTATTTGTCTCTATTTTCTATCATGTTGTGTGCACACAAGTGGCATGAGTTAACCACGCTAGACTTCTTTATGGTTTTTACTTTGTCTGTTCTTTTTATGATGCGAAAAGGGGGAAGATTTTGCATAATTGAATAATGATGTGTACTGATAAAGGGGGAAATACATATTCAGGGTGAACTCATTGGGGAACTCACAGAGGTTCCTGGTGCACTATCTTGTTTTGTGGTTCTTTGTAGAATTTTCAATTATGAGTTTGTCATCATCAAAAAGGGGAAAATTGATAGGTTATAAATACCTTTATTTTATGTTTTGATGATCTAACAAACTTAATGTCAAGAAGCACATAAGGAACCTGATTCACTTTTGGTACACATCCCAAGCGTGTGAAAGCAACCTGACTCAAGCTGGAGATGTCTATCAGAACTTCAGAAGTTAAAGAATCAACACAGGGAACAGATGGTCTTAGGTTCCTTGTTGATTGTACCAAGTCAACTCTCCACAGCTAGAAAGTGACTGACTGCACATGCAACAATACAACACAGTGCAACACTCCCTTCCAGTGGGAAAGACCTTGTACCATAAATGGCTGACATCATTCAAATGATGTCATCAATGTTATATTAACATTAAACCAATGACAAAATATTACTTGAACACTAGAGAATTTACTCAAGCACTCCATGTGATTGATTATAAAGAAAAACGATTCTCCAGTGCATCAAGAACAAAGTACGATGCTGATGCGGACCAGTTCTCATATCAATTCTTTGTATGTCCTTAGTAGAGTTGTGACTTTGTAATAATTCTTCAATGGTAATTCCTACTTAGCTTGTCTAGAAGCATTGATTAGGAAACTATTGTCGATCATAAACTTCAGTATTTGTGTCTTGGCTAGAGTTAGTCATGTTGTGAAGTCTTTGTAATAGGGGTATTACAAAGTGGCTTGTAATAAATGTGTTACAAGTTAGTGAGGGATTAAGTAGTTAATTCCTAGGTTACATAGGTTGTAATATGAAAGTTGCTCAGTAATGAAGTTGAAATCCTACAAGTGTAGGTCGTATTTTTTAATCCCGTTGAGCTGGAAATTTTCCACGTAAAAGCTCTCAGTGCTACTTACATTCTAACGTGTGTGTATAATCTGTGGAAATTAATAGAGAATCTGGTCTCTATGTAAATTGGTGGGCCCTCGAATTCTATCAAAAGAGATGAAGGGCAGAGTTGTTCCTAGTGATCATGCTAGACATTTTGTTCTTACGGATGTTAGCCTTTAAACAAGTTGATATTTAATATAGTAACATAGCAATGTGATATGTATGAGTCCATTAGCATTTATATTATGAGAAGAAAAAAAATCAGTTTCCTTATTTCTTTTTGAAACTGCTCTTCCCCTCGGTAATGTACTCTCAATCAATTTCTGAAACAAAACCTCCAAAATTACATGCACCTTGAAGACCAAAATTTAGAGATATCAGATGACAAAATACTAAAATTTTCTTCATTCTCAAAAGTTTACCTACTCAATCTACTACTTTGCGTCAATATACGTTTTTGTTTTAGCCAGCTTTGTAATAAGTAAAATATAAAGAATGCAATTTGTCACTCGTAAGACCATAAGATGAGATCTGATTGCATTAATCATGAATTTGGGAGTCACCACAGATTATTAGCATAAAAATTGTCGTAATTCTAAAGAAGGAGACATGTTTCTTGTCCTAGCCACACCATAACGTTCAAGAAATAATTGTCAACCTAGTAAACAAAACACTTACCGGAAATGCAAAAGAAAGTGACAAATGGCAAATCCAATTTAGGAAGATTGCCAGATTAGATTTTTCGAGAAATTTTATTTAGTGTGAGACTCAACACTATTGTCATAATTGGGACTCTTAACTGTTACGTTATTTTTTCTTTTACTTTTTGTTCTCTCCTCTTTTTCATTTCACAAGGATTCTCTGCCCCCTCTCCCATTTCGTAATTCTCTTCCTCCTTTACTAGACCCTCTTTCCACTTCAAACTGATCTTTTTCCTCTTCAGTTTTCTCTTAACTTCTTTTCTCATCATTAGTTTCCTACTATTATGTTTTATGAGGATATATAGTTCAAAAACAAAAATTTTCATCTTTGGCATTCTAAACAACCCAAATTTTTTGTGATCACTTAAACGTACTCTCAATTAGTTTAATTTGACTTTGTTTTTTTGGAACCCATCAAACTATGGACACCTCCACATATTCAACTCTTCTTAAATGTGATTAAGATCCCCTTTTTATCAGCAATTATAAGGCAGTACTTGATAAACACCAATAGAACACACCAAACATTTAAGTTGCTCTTATGCATTGCCGAAATAAATTTAAGAGTAAAATTAGAAAATTGACAACTCTCAATTACTTGGTACTTGAAGCATAGAATATGGCCCCATACAACTATTATTGGTTCAGTCTCACTCAAAATAAAACTTCTAGAAGAGAGCAACTTAAAAGCTGGAAAAAAGGAGGAAATCTTTTTCCCGCAAAGCAAAATCTGGTCACATGCAACATTATCTTCTCTTTGGCTCCAGAGGATAATTCTACTTATGGTATTGCGCAAAAGCTTAATTATTATATTCAATAATTTTGGCAGATGAATATATTGCTGATTACCTTGATATCCTGGTCGTTAAAAATAATTGCTTTCGAATGATTTAGCACTAAATACAGGAATTACCAGTCTTTCCGCTAGTGAATAGTGATATTGTCTGAAAAAAAGAAATTTTAACTAAAGAAAAAGAATATGAGAAATAGAGATGAACTCGTTTCACATGTAATGCAGATCATGACAAAACTATGGTTACCTTTAGACTGCAAAACAACTTGGTGTTTTTTTGTTTTTTTGGGTATGTGTAAATAATTCGCTTTTGTTTCGGGGAATTGATTTTGAGATTATTGTGAGAATTAATTGATTGTTCTGTGCTAAAAAACAACACATTTAGCTTCCGTGCCCAAACAAACTATTTCCTCATATAAACAACTTGCTCAATAAAGCCCTAATTGAACGGAACCTCACGTTTGAATGGTGATCTGCCAAAATTTTCAAGAGATTATGACATCATTACACACAGGAAATTAACCAGCATTTGAGTCTAAGCCAAGGAAAATCACGAACTCTCTCATGCTCAAATACATTTCAAATAAAGCGTTTAGGTTATGATTTTGAAAGACACAACATCACAATGAAAAGTATATACTTTCAGCACAGTTGACATCAATTTAGCCAGTAACATTTCCACCTATTTGTAGATGCAAAACAGGAACTATAAAAGCATTACTCTTATGCTCAAGTTATTATTCAGCCCTTCCAGTTATCCTTTCGTTGCCTGATTTCACGTAAGGCTTCAACAGGAGACTTGAATCCCACTTTTTCCTGTTTGGCAAGCAAGAAATCCCAGTTTAAAAAGGCTTCGTGGCAGACGGAGACAAGCAGATAGACATTCATTCTTCCCCCTTTTTTTTTTTTTTTGGATAAAGCAAGCAGACATAGATGGTAAACAAGACGGCGGATGTGGCATTATGCCGCAAGCCTTTAAACCTACCTTGCATAACATTTTTTTTATGATTTTACTTGCCTTGCCCCGAGACAGACCTGCCCCCGCCCCCACCCCCTAAAAAGTTTTTATGTTTTCCTGTCAATGATGCACTCCATATTTGAAGAATATGAAAGCGTGACTATATCATTTGCAGTTAACGATTAAAACGACAATAGTTTAAAAGAGGAAAATGGTCCATCTCTATTTTATGATTTTTGAGATCGCACTTCGCTTTCCATCCTAGTGAGTTTAGACAATTCGATGCTGTTGTCAAATACTACTATATATTAAAATATTGTTCTTGAGATGCTATACATAAAAATAGTTCCCTGAATATATAATTGAAGAAGAGAAGATAGCATGGAGTTGAGTTTTGCAGTTTTTACCACAAGGTTGGTTATTTTATGGGGCTGCTTTTGATGGGATGGAACTGGGTAGGTGTAAAATAGGAGGAAAACATACAAATTTCCTGTTCACAGTTTAACCTGCACCTCCCCCCCCCCCTTTTTCTCTTTTAATTTATTCAAAAAAATGTTTAAACCTGAGACGCCCACCCGCAAAAGAGCGAACCTGCCCCATTGCCATCTCTACTTGTAGCAGATACACGTTCATATCTCATGCCCATGAAGGTGACTCCATCCTAATATTTCTCCTTTTTTCTTGGATAAAGGTAGGTGCCGGGGCGAGCTTGGGCACATCTCGCCTATTCTGCCAAATACCTACTACCTTCGACCTACACGGGTAACTTTACCCATCAACGCTTAGAAAATAAAAAGAAATCACCTAGCACCTCTGTCTCTACTGCAATTTGAATCCTGGTCTCCCATGGTTTCACTCACTTCATTAACGGCTAGGTCACACCCTCAAGTGAACTCTATGCTAATTTTATTTTTCTCCTCTAAAATGCAATAAGATAGGTGTTGTACAGAACTAATGTTACCTGAACCTCTGGAAGATCAGCCCGCATGAATGGGTTAGTTTCCATTTCTTCCTCAATGGTTGATGGAATTGTTGGAAGACCTACTCTTCTCTGATGCTCAGCCCATGCCAACTTTTGTACAATTTTGGCATTGTCAGGTTCAACTGTTAAAGCAAACTGCAAATTTTTTACAGTGTACTGCAAATCATTTGACAAGCATTAGGATTCCCTTAGAAAGTAGCGGATTGCTGCTAAAACACAAAAAGGTGACAGTCATCTTAGAAAAATTGCTAACACCACACGAACAAGTAATTCAGCGTGAGAGGCAGACAGTAATATGCTGAAAATTCCCCCTCCAGGAATTACCTTTAATTGTAGCATGTGAAGAATAGACCACTATCACAGGGAAACATGTTCAAGGTAGATATTTGAATGTGCATATATGAAAGGTGGATGCTATTTAACTTTGTTATTTGTCCTTCCTTTCAACTAAAGTGCTCAACACATGAAGTCGTGGAAGCTGTCATATCTGGTATACCTAGTCAAAGGGGGGGGAATTTAAAGAGATATCATATCTCTGTGCTGCAACCTAGAGCTGAGGGGCTAAAGTTGCTTTATTCCTTAAGACATGGACAAAGAAAGGGCAATTTGATGACTTGTTCTGCTTATTTTCCACTCTTTTGTCAAGTGTTCTAAACTTTTTTTAATAGTCCTACTAAAAATTGTTCAAATGTGGTTTATTAGAGTTAACGGTCGATGTTCAAAATCTAGAATCCGTCCTGAGAACACTATATGTGATAGAAGATAATTCTTTTCTTTCAAAATCTTAGAAGAACATGCATACATTACCTCATGGCCACAATACACCCGAGTTGGCTTTGGCAAAGAACCTAGGGTCACACACAGCGATTGATACATTTGTTCTGCAGTGCCTTCAAAAAACTTGCCACAACCAGCAATAAACTGCACGCCAAAGAGATGGATAATGTTAAGACAAAATTATTTTGATCATCCAACAGTATAGTCACAAAATATTTAAAGAAGACTGTCAGTTCAGAGGAACTCCTACTACTCGCATTGTCACACAATCTTCTGGTTTCGCATACTGATTTGCTGCTTTGTTCCACTTTTAGCAAAACTTGAATAGGGTGGTTAGAGTTCCCATCTTCTCCCAAAAATAAACCATTTCAAATCCGTGAAGAGAAGTTCCAAGAAAGAGCAAAGCCAAATGGAAAGAGTAGACAGATAAACAAAAAATAGTCCAATCCACAACCACCCTTCCAAATCTTGGACTACGTTACAGCTAAGTTGCTCGGACTCTTTACTTGCAGTGCCGCACCCGTGTCAACACGACGTGGGTGTGGGAATCATACCGGATCTGGTCAACGAATTTTGGATAATTTGAACAAAATCGACGGAGATCGAGACAGATATAATAGTTTCTGAAATTAAAACATAACTTAAAGGTGAAATTGAAGAAAATAGAATACCTTGTATACAGATATCTCTATGTTAGTTGTTTTCCTTTTATCTCCTTCTTGAGGTGTTCTCCTCTGGATCAATATTTTCTCCTTCTCGGAATACTTTATAAGTTTTCCTCATAGTGTCTCATAATTTAGACCTTTTTTATAACTCTACTTTTAGATATTTCAAATATTTTTAGCCAAATCCCCGCACCCGTATACCTGGATTTGTACCCTCGAATCTTACAATTTAGATCATGAAGGATCCGACCTCTGGACCCGCACCCGTATCAGCACCCGCATCCAAGTCCGGGCAACTTAGCATCACAATGAACCGCTTCTTGAGCAAAGGGAGTTTGAATCAAAATATTCTTGTGCTACCTACTAATACATGCATGAGAAATTTACCAGAAAGGGGAGAGGAGAAGCAGATGGATTTGGTGTTGTGATTGCAAGTCTGTGATGTCCCAAAAAACTTTGGGTTGTGCATAGGGGTGGCAAATGGGCTGTATTTGGGCTGGTCAAGATGGGCTGACTCATTAAATGGGTCATTGCCCAACCCTGCCCAAGCTTTACTGGGGTTAAGATGGATTGGGTCAAAATGGGCTGAACAATGGATTGTAACCCAACCCACCCAAATTGACCCAAATCTTTGCTTCTCAACTTTTAAACAAGCACATATAAATATTCTCACATATATAACAATGATTAATTTTTATCTTTCGTAAATATCATTTTAATTAAGGCGACAATGTGCACTAATTAACTAGTACACTTTAATGATAAAGTATATATGAAAACATGAGTCATGTATTGATTGGTGTAAATATGGGATACAAGTAATTTTTTATCATTAATTAATACTAGTAATAAAATGCTAAATTGAGACTAGCAAACTATTTTATTCTTCGGATAAAGCATTCTCCATCCTTTCAATCAAAACAATTGCTGACATGACAATAGGAAAAAAATAAAAGAAAAAAAATTACTGAACTTTGATTTAGTTTTTTGTTTTTCCTTGATCATTTGAAGAAGGAAACATTTATAGAAAAGAAAAAAAAAATTTGTACGAGAAATCATTGTGACTTGTTTATGATGAGTATTGGAAAAGGCTAGACAAGAGAGGCACCAACATGTTTCACTTTCGTTGTGCATTTTTTTTTACTGTAAAACATATTTCGAATCCCTAAATTAGTCAATGTACTAATTTCACTTTTATGGTGAATAGAATATAAAAAGCATTTCATAAAAGAAAAAAAACATAAACTTTGATAAACAGAATAAAATAAAAGTTACTACTTAGTAATTACCAAGTGCCTGAGAATGGGAAAGGAACAACTAAACAAGAGATTGAAGTTATAACATAGGTCAATGTAGAACTCTAAGATTAAGCATTTTCATGGGTCAAGGTTGGGCATCATCATGGGTCTATTAGGGCTGATGATTTGTGACGGCTTAACTTGGGCTAGCCCAAAACAGCCCATATTTAAAACAGTTTCAGCCCAAACCTATTAAAACTTGGGTGGGTTGGACGGGTCAAATGGGTTTGGGTTACTTTTGCCACCCCTAGCTGTGCATTATAGAGATGGCTGAGAAAAGAGAGTGAAGATTGAAACTGAAGCAAGACAGGAAGATTGATGATAACAGGAAATGTTTTCTTCAGTAGCCTGAATAATCTGTCGGCGGATGGAATTGGGGACCTTATCTCATTAATCAACTATTACTCCTATGGTTTTAATCTTTTTGGAAAACATGGAATACACCTAGAAGCCTTTAAGTTGACTCCGTATATTAAACATTTTGCTGAAGATTCTCTGCTGTTTTAGGCCCCAGAAGAGTTTTCTCCTACCATTCCCTTGTATTTGATCAATAAAAGACAATAATTTCATTAACTCGGCTGCACTAAGTTGGTGCTTCAGTATGTACAACAAATGCAGATACAAATTCCCATTCTATCCTGCAGGTAGCTAACTAAATATGAGATCTTAGCCTCTCTATATATTCATTTCTACACCAAATCGAAAGTAACCCAAGGCAGTTGACCTATTCTTTCTCAGCGGCTCTGCTTTACTCTCTTCGAATCTCAAGTATCTTTCTCTCCATACTCCCGTTTTTATTTTTTCTTTGAACAGAAACTCTTGTCAACTGAGCACTACACCCATCTGTTTCCTCAATAATCTTCATGAGCAAGGAGCACCCTTCCCCAACATGAAGAAAAGAACAAACTAATAAACAAATGGCAGCAACAGGGTTATGAAAGCAATAATATAGGTGAAAAAGAAGAAAGGTGCATCATGAATGACCTAAATCTGGAAACACTGAAGACAAAGTGTGTGCTTGCTGCATAAGGAAATATGATTCGAACAAATTCTTAAAGTAGAAGCGCAATAGTAGACACAAAGCAAGACACATACTGTACAGGAACCAACTATTAAATTAAGTTCCACTTACTCCTAAAAGATTTTGTAAAGGAGTTCAAGATCTCCACTTACCAATGTATCCCCAGTAAAAACAGCAGGATCCTCTCCCTCTTTGCTAGTAACATAGTAGCTTATATGACCTTTTGTATGACTGAAAGGAATAGAAAAGCAATTAATTTTGCGAAACGATCTTGTAGAGAACGAGAAGAGATACAACTTTTTGTATGTTCCAATTATCAGACATTATAATGGTATGCTTCATAACATCCGTTGAGTCTACTGCGACTCGTTCAAGAGATATTTCCAAAATGAGTATAGCTTTTTTTTCATTAGCATCAGGAAGCAGGATCATCAAACAAGAGTATCCAAACAAGGAAAGCAGCCGAGTCCTTGACAAAAGATCAGTATTAAGAACAATTAAGAATCAATAACAAAAAGAAGCAGGCAAACTTAATATCACTTACCTTGGTGTGTGAAGAGATAATATGCTGATGTCAGCACCAAGGGATATCTTGTCACCATTTTCAACTTTATCAGTACAGCCCCTCACATTATCAACTGATCCACCATAAATTTTTATTCCAGGAACAAGCTGCTTCATTTTATCATTCCCTCCGGCATGATCCCTGAAATGTGTAAGCGTTCACCAAGATCAATTAAATGCAGAATTCAAAGATGAACCTAAAGAGATTTATACAGCATATGCAGAATGACAAGATACATCCTGCAGTTGACATGATTTATGTATTTGTCCCAAAACATTTATCTCTGTGGAGTAATGTTCAACCCATGCTAGCCATGGCACAAGCTCGTGTTAGCTTCCCTCTTGCGATACGTGTAAACTCAATAAACATCCAGAGAATAAATGCAAAAAGGAGAAACCAACGTAAATGACAAACCATCAAGTAAGATTAAAAAAATTAGTCTAACCCACCCCACCCCCCTTCCCCGGGGAAAAATTAGCACAGATGCATTACGTTCGACGCCTCAAGTTGAGGCTGCTGCAAATTTGCAATTTCCAACTTTTCAATCTCATATAATTGTGTCCATTTTAGTTGTAATAGCAAATATATTAGCTACATATTATTTCTATCAGTATCTCATTTCTCTTTTATTTGTTTTATTAACCTATATATTATTAACTATTACTCTCCTTCCTCCTTTACACGAGGCAGTTTCGCCTTTCCGCTTTGGGACGTCCCAAAATGTTTGACAGTTCAATTTCTTCACAATTTTCAAGGATTCAAATTCATTAGCCTATTCAAAATTTACTATGATATGATGTTCTCTACCGAAAAAACTTTCAACTTTAGTGTTTTCTTCTACTATCACCAATAAAATATACAAGTCAATGAACATCTTAAAAAGTCCGTTACAAATTGTGATGGAGGGAGCATCTATTATCAACATATCTTTTTTTGATAAGGTAAGATTTATTGTGTAAACCAACAGACACTGGGAAAGGCTCATCACGGAGAATGTAAAGAACAGATAAAGTCCAACGTAGCTTCAGCCTCTAACAAGTTTGCCGCTGCCATGTTGCACCAAAATAAGCAAGAAATATACATTTGTTTTTAGGCTTAACCACATCTATTATCGACATCTTTTCTTGTGCTGAAACAAAGAGAATTTTGGGATTTTCAAGTTTTCATTAATCTGACGACAAAAAAAATTAAACCTGTTCTTCAAAGAGAACTAACGCCATTAGAACTGCACATATGACCAAATATCCCACATATTTTTGTTTTAATTACAAGACAATGCCTTCGCCAGCGGTCGTCCGACAATTAAGCAAGGTACAAAACTTTACTTGCCCTTCATTATAAACTTGACCATAGGTTTTTTTAAGAAAGTAAACTTGACAAATAGCTATTTCTGAAAATTCCAATTTACATTTCAGGATAATGATCCTTCATCATACATCAGATTGAATTGATTATCACCCAAAACTGTTTTGACTCTGTCAATAAGGGTCCGTTGTGTGTGGATATGAATACTACTCCTATTTCAGTATTTGCACATATTGAAATTCAGTATCTGAATGTCAACTGAAATATTGAAACACTAGTGTAAAGGTGTATTTCAAATGAAATACTGGTTTCTACTCACAAATCTTCAACTATCAGAATTATTTTTTTTCAAGTGAATTTCATGTCCAAACACCAATTTCCACAAACTTTTTTTTTCAACTTCAACTTCCAACACTCTTTTTTTCAACTATAACTCAAACACTGTCCAAACGCCTCTGCTGGGCCTTCATAAGAACTGTGATCTATCATTAATATGGTAAAAACGATCAAATATGTGCTCTAAAATTAAAACCAATACATTCTCACAAAACAGCTAAATTCAACAATCAAATGGAAGATACATAGAAAACTAAACAAAACGTAGAATAAAAAATAAATAAAAAAAGATAAAAAAGAGGTTTCAGATACCGAGCATTATTATGGAAACACTAAAAGGAAAAAAGATAATAGAAGTGGAACGGACCAATGGTGGTGAGTGGTTAGAACAAACTTAAGGTCAACTTCGTTCTCTTGAGCAACTCTAAGGACCTTATGTGGCTCCACTGGGTCAACAACTGCAGCTTTCTTTGTTGTTTCATCTATGATCCTGCAAATTCATCGAATAAACACACACAAAAAGAAACCCTAAACCTGATATGAATTAACAAAATTTGAAATAGCCATCTGAATTTGAGCAACAAACATATAGGCATAGTTGTCATCTAAGCATGGAATGTGAAGAACTTTCATCTCTGGCGCCGATCAGAGAATACCACTCAGTTATGTCAAGTTGGAAAAAGGCAATTATCGAGCGCGCGTAGCAGATAACTGTTATTCTTAAGTAAAGTTCGACAGCGTTTGAGCAACCGACGTGGCAAGAAAATATTAAGGTATATTTGAGTTCTCCTTGGCAAAACCTTTTCTTTTACCATTAGTAGTCGTATCTGTGCGATGCCGTCAATATTAAAAGATATTAGTTTAATTAAATTGTGACCGATTAGATCGTATTGCTTTAATAAATTTTAATTATTATTTTATTTGTCAATACAATATATCTAATAATAAAATATCTATTACACAAAAAAGAGATTTATATAGTTATCGAATAACTTTTTCGTTCTATATTTTTTTTTATTATATTATCCAACGTTTAGTTTACAACATTATTGATGGAAGTTTTTATTAGCATATTGCTTTTTTTAATATTTTTGTATGTTACTCTCCTTTTAATATACCAATGTGTTGGGATCAAACTAGGTTTGTTGTTATTATTGTTGTTGTACTCTCCTTTTAATATAATAGAAGATATATATTTTATTAATCTTGAAATATTATTTTATTTTAAATTTTATAATTATTAATAATATTGTCTTAATTCTGATGAATAGATACACTTCTTATTTCAAAAAGAAAATGATTCAAGAAAAACAAACAAAGAAATTAACTAACCTAAACTAACCGTTACCCACGTCTGAGTAGCTAATTTTAGGTAAGCTAATTATTTTTTCTCTTTTTTAATTTTTCTTTTTTCTCTTTTTCCAAAAAGAAAAATAAAAAGCGATCTTATCCTTTTAATCTTAGTTCCACATGAAAACTACCACAAAGTTGCGCTGAATTAATATGCTCGAGTTACTAATAAGATGAAAGGAAGAACAAACAACAACAAAATGAGTGTTATACATGGAACTCTATTTAGAGTGAATGTCTATCTTTTAAAGAGTTCTACTTTATGGCTAAATCATTTTTCCCCTATAAATAGAGGGGTCTTAGCCTATTGTAAATCATCCCAAAATTCAATNTTTGAGAAGATTAAGGTATAACTTTTCTCCTCTCCTTTTCTTTTAATTATGACTGACATTATGAAAAGAAAGTTCGTTGCCCTCGAAATTTCGGGCAAGAACTATATGACATGGGTGTTGGATGCTGAAATCCATTTAGATGCAATGGGTCTTGGAGACGCCATTAAAGATAAAAATAAAGCATCTACCCAAGACTGTGCTAAGGCCTTGATTTTCTTGCGCCATCACCTTGATGAAGGGTTGAAATAGAATATTTCACAGTCAAAGATCCACTTGTTTTGTGGAATGGCTTAAAAGAAAGATATGACAACTTAAAGTTGGTCACTCTTCCACAAGCACGATATGATTGGGCTCATCTGAGGCTCCAAGACTTTAAGTCTGTTTCTGAATATAATTCTGCAATGTTCAGAATTACTTCTAAATTGAAACTCTGTGGAGATACTATCACTGATTATGATATGCTTGAAAAAACGTTTACAACGTTTCATGCTTCCAATATGGTCTTGCAACAGCAATACCGAGAGAAAGGTTTCAAGAAGTACTCAGAGTTGATTTCTCTTCTCCTTGTGGCTGAGCGAAATAATGACTTGCTCATGAGAAATCACGAAAATCGACCCACTGGGTCTACGCCATTGCCTGAAGTGAATGGAGTGTATTCTAATTATGCCAAACGTGAGAAAGGTCGTGGCCCTATTAATGGTCGTGGTCGTGGCCGTGGCCGTGGTCGTGGAAAAAGAAGAATTTTTCCTGGTATTAATCACCCCCCAAAGAAAAATAACCACCAAAAGTGGAAAGGGAAATATGAGAAGCCAAAGGCAAATGGTTCAGAGACTGAATGTTATCGTTGCGGTGGAAAAGGCCATTGGGAAAAAATTTATCGTGTACCAAGACATTCGGTTGAGCTTTATCAAGCATCTCTAGAGAATAAAGGCCCTGAAGCTAATTTTGTCTATGACAATGAATTTGACATCACCCACTTAGATGTGGCAGACTTCTTTGAGCGCCCTGATAGAAAAATAGACCACTTGATTGGTGATGGATCCGTGGTTAAAGATGATTGAGTAGTTTAATTTTCATTTTTGCTTATTCGTAGTAGTTAATGAATAAACATCATGTAATTATATTTCTTTACATGAGTAGTATTCATTAGTATCGATTAATATTGTTTATTTTATGAAATAGTTTTAGTTCGTTTTGATTAAATAAATTCTATTTATAACAAATTTCGATTAACAAAAATGATAATACTTTTTAATACAGAAAGACTCATGTCATATTCATTATGGCACTCCCTATTGCATAAGGTTTGTCCGAAGCTATATTTCCCACATCTAAAAGCAAATAATATAGTCCGTGCGTTTTTTACAACAACAAAGTTTCATTTGTTAATAAAATAAAATGATCGCAGAAATTTCAGCCACAATTTATAGATATTTCTTCTTATTTCCAATGATCTTTACCATTTGAACAGCATATACAGCACCATACCATTGAATATGTTTGCTTCTTTCTTAATTAGTAATAAGTCGTTAGTTGTGAAAAAAAATAAAATAATAATAACTAAGTCATCTAATTAAATATTTTTGTATTGCCCTCGATCTTGGCCATATTTAAAATGGAGAATGCAAATAGCTTGTTAGCGTTTTGAAACATATACATTGTTTTTGATCTGTATGTTTTGAAACATGTACTTATTTAACATTCTTCAGAATGATTTCGGCTGAGTGTTCTAGTTAGCATGACAAGCCATGTATGCACTTAAAAATTTTAAATACTAATATTTATTCGTATATTTCTTTTGTATGTCAAACCATTGGAAGCAAATATAGATAACTCACAAATCAAATTAGATCAAAGTTCAATTGTAAAAATATTTGTTTAGTTGATTCATGTATAACACATACAATATTCAAAGAGAAGAAATATTTCTCTCATTTAAATATGTGTAAGGCAGATGTTACTATAATTTCTGGTAGTAGTAAATTAATTGAAGACTCTGGAAGAGCTACTATAACTCTGCCTAAGGGAACAATACTTATCATAGAGAATGCAATGTTCTCCTCCAAGTCCAAAAGGAACTTGTTGAGTTTTAAAGATATCCGCCGAAATGGATATCATATTGAGACAATAGATGAGAATAATCTTGAATATCTCATCATTACCAAGAATGTCTCTGGCCAAAATAGGGTTATTGAGAAGTTCCCATCTTTATCTTGTGGTCTGTATTGGACAAGAATTAGTGTGCAATTGAAGCACATTCTATTGTAAACCATAAGGTTACTGATTCCAATACTTTTGTACTTTGGCATGATCGATTGGGACACCCTGGATCAATTATGATGAGACGAATTATAGAAAACTCAAATGGGCATCCATTAAAGAATTTAAAGATTCTTTTAAATAATGAATTTTCTTGCACTTCTTGTTATCAAGGCAAGTTAATTATAAGACCATCACCAACAAAGGTTGGGATTGAGTCCCCTGCGTTTTTGGAACGTATACAAGGGGACATTTGTGGACCTATTCACCCCCTTAGTGGGTCGTTTAGATATTTTATGGTCTTAATAGATGCATCCTCTAGATGGTCTCATGTGTGCCTATTGTCATCTCGCAACCTCGCGTTTGCAAAATTAATGGCACAAATAATTCGATTACGGGCACAATTCCCCGATAATCCAATTAAGTCTATTAGACTTGATAATGCTGCTGAATTTTCATCCCAAGCATTTAATGATTATTGCTTATCAATTGGGATAAAAGTGGAACATCCTGTATCTCATGTTCACACTCAAAATGGCCTTGCTGAGTCTTTAATTAAACGCCTGCAATTGATAGCAAGACCGTTACTCATGAAAACGAGGCTACCCACTTCTGTTTGGGGTCACGCCATTTTACATGTATCAATGCTAGTTCATCTCAGACCGGCAAATTATCATACATATTCCCCGTTGCAATTAATTTTGGGTCATGAACCTAATATATCCCATTTAAGAATTTTTGG
>MDKJ01249672.1:0-20998 GCA_005239525.1 Nicotiana knightiana | reverse complement strand
GGTTTGAATCAGACTCTCCTTCATAGTCAGATTCAATCTAAAAAAGATACATAAAACTTGTTGTTTTCCTTCTTGCTGAACTTGTGATCACATATCAAATTCTGGTTGTCTCTCTATGTGTGATTACCATAGTAGAATTATCTGTTAAAGACTTCTTGTGATTAATTCCATATCCTTGAAGTCATAATAGAGTCATTTAGCCAACATTAAAAGGGTAATGAATCTGACCTTTCATAGTGGTCAACTTCACCCCATATTTTAGATATTTAGAGAGTAGTTTATCCCCCTTCGAGGGTATAGAAGTGAGGTCAGTCAAAAGGGCTCTAGTGTAGGGAATCTGAACCTCCCAAATGGTTAGGTTCACTCTTCCAGCATGCCTAAAATTATCAAGTTAAAGAATTGATAGGACTAAAAGTCCCAAGTACAACAAAAGAAAATGAGAAGTCCAGAGGTGAATTGATCCTTTTATGATCATATTCACCCTGAGAAAGTGCCTAAACAGTTCTGCCAGATAATATGGTTTGAACATAAACAATCATCTGAATTAAAATTGACCTTCCCATGGTCAGTTTGGTTCTGATAGTTGCATAACACTCAAACCAATGGGGTGTTTTTTACAAGATTCCAAAGAGAAGACTCAAACGTAAGGTTTCAAGAGATCTTCGAGTCAGCAAATTAGTTACAATTTTATTCCTTTTTTAGTTTATTTCATTCTGGAAAGTATATAGGGGCAGTCAAGTTATAACCCCCCTCCCCCCTATTTCTTTAGCTTTCGTTGTAATATAAAGACTGGACTGTACATGTAATTTCTTTTTTATTCATGTGTCACTGAAATTTCGAATTTATATCTTTGTTTTGTTCTGCCCTGATACTAGAAAAAAGGAAAATAGGTATAAACAGTCCCATTTTGGATTTATTTTTCTTTAAAATGGTTATCTCAAATTCAGTGGAGTTTTCACACAAATCAGTAGATCGTTTTTCAGTTCACCGTGTGTCTTCTAAATTTGCAAAAATCAGTATATACATGTGCGTGGAACTCTAAAACTCTAGATACATGAGATTAGTTCGTTAAGAATTGCTAGGGATTACTGGTTCCAAATTTAGTAAAATCGCAAAGGGCAAAGTCTGTGTTAGAAATCACTAAAATTCTGGAAAGAATAGAGTGATTCCAGCTTGTCCATAAGTATCAGACTTAGCAAATAACGTATTTAGATATCTGAATTTCATATATACATATATATATATACCTGAACGAACGAAGGGTATTCTGATTCCCACGTTTGCCATCATGGGCTACAAACAAATTCTTTTCAGAACTAGCAGTTCTATCACACGGAGAACTGACTTAGGATGGCCTGACGTGATAAAATGAGGCTAGATGAGGCCATAGCCTATAAGATGTTCTTTTAGAACAACGAATATCATTTTGGAGATCTTCTAGGTAGAATGGATACCTTTAGTCCGAAATTTTGATAGAAAAATCCAATATTATACCGAAGCCACCTAACCAACATTCGGGAGCGACAACTCATGTCCCCGTCTTTAACTTCAAAATTATGATAGAAATCACATGTTGTAATTACGGGTGCATTTCATGTGGCGTAATTATAATGTGTTTAAAACAACAAGTGCACACCATCGTGACTTGTCCCAAGGTAAATCCATAAATATCAAAAATTATTTACACACCCCATAAGCTAAAAAAAATACCCCTTTTAGATAAAAAAAACCCCAAAAATCTAGAGAACAATCGAATATCGCCTCAAATAGGCATATTTAATCGTCGTGACCATAGTCATATAATCTACACTCGGGTGTGACAACTCATGTCCCCGACTCTAACTCAAAACGTTAATTAAATAAGCATGTTATAAATCGTGGGTACATTTCATGTGGCGCGGTTTGCAACGTGTCCAAAAATAACAAGTGCACACCATCGTGACTTGTATTAAAATAATTCCATAAATATTAAAAGGCGGATAAAAAGTAAGAAAGGTAAAAGCACAATAGGTTTAAAACATGTAAATAATTAGATAATTAGGCCGAATATTAATAGTTAAGCGACCGTGCTAAAACCACGGAACTCGGGAATGCCTAACACCTTCTCCCGGGTTAACAGAATTCCTTACTCGGATTTCTGGTCGCAGACAAATTAAAATAGAGTCAAATTTCCTCGGTTTGGGATTTCAATAAATAAATGGTGTCCCGGAACACCGTAAAAAATTCGGGTGGTGACTCTGAGATCTAAAACTAAATCCCAAATCCGCATAATTTCACGTAAAGTGGAAAAACTCCCGTATCCAACCCTGTGTCGGAAAAAGGAGGTGTGACACCGATAGAAATTGCATAGGCCAAGGAACTCCCTCAAGGCGTGGATATCCTTGGGTGGCAGCCAATCTGTGATGGCCTGGATCTTTTCCTGGTCCATCTTGATCCGCCCTTCCTCAATGACATTTCCGAGGAAGTCGATCTATTTTTGGGCAAAGGAGCACTTGAATAGCTTTGCATATAATTCATGCTCCCGCAACCGGGCTAGGACCTTCCATAAAGGCTCCAGGTATTCTTCCAGTGTTTGGCTATAAACCACAATGTCATCCAAATAGACCACCACGAATTCATCAATATACTCTCGGAAGGCTTGGTTCATCAGGGTGCAAAATGTAGCTGGAGCATTAGTCAAGCCGAACGACATAACTAGGAAGTCAAACGACCCATATCTTGTCACACGGGTCATCATGTGCTCATCGCCCTCAGCAATCCGGACTTGCCAATATCCTGTCTTCAGGTCAATTTCCGTGAACACCGTTGCACTCCCCAATCTATCGAACAAGTCTGCCATGAGCGAAATATGATACTTGTTCTTCACAATGATTTTATTTAAAGCCCGATAATCCACACAGAGTCGTAGACTACCATCATGTTTATTTTGGAAAAGTACTGGGGACCCATATGGGGACTTGGAGGGTACAATGATCCCTGTGTCTAGCATCTCCGTCAATTGTCTCAGAAGCTCGGTGAGTTCGGGTTGTGACATTCTATAAGGTGCCTGGTCAGGTGGCTTTGCACCCAGCACTAACTCAATCTCATGGTCCACAGTACGCCTAGGCGGAAGTCACTTTGGCATCTCTTGTGGCATGACGTCTTCAAATTCCAGTAGTAGCTCCTTTACGGGTGTAGGAATGAGACCCGATGAGCGTTCTACCTCTTCAAAGAATAGGGTATCCCGGAATGTAGGTTCATGCCTTTTGACTCCCTTCTTCAGCTGCAAGGACGAGATGTTCTCAGCGGCCATTTTCATGGGCATGCACGGGATAATGCAGGGCTTGGCCCCATTTTCTCCCATCATCAGAAGCATGTCCGCATATGGTATGGGCATGGTGTTGGTTTGCCTCAAGAATTCTAGCCCAACTATCAACTCGAAGTCATCTATGATCACTACGCGCAAGTTGAAGTTCCCTTCATAAGGACCCATCTTCGCTGGTACTTCTTTGGATATTCCACCCACTGGCTGAGGAGGTGAGTTGATAGCCTTGACATGACCTCTTTCCTTTCCGAACACTATGCCAAGGCACTCCACCTGCGTTGAGGCCAAGTAGTTGTGGGTAAAACCTGTATCTATCATCACCCTAATGGGCTTGCCATTTACCTTCAATTCAACGAACATCAAGGTCCTCTTTGTTTAGGATGAGTCCCTTTATTCGTCTTCTTTTTCCCTTTCTTGGGGATTGGGCAGGGGTCCTTTCTTACGGATACCAGCATTGGTTCCCGCTAATGCCTCAGAAATAGAACCCACAATTGCATTGAAGGCACTGACTGGTTCGGTCTGCTCCGCATCTCCTTCTTCATCATCCGTCCCATCATCATAAGCTTGATGGGTATTCATCTGTGCATGTGGGCATTCGTTATTCCAATGTGGCCCGCCGCAATGATGGCATCCTGAGGGAGGCTTTCTCCCCCGATCATTGTTGTTAGACGCAGCATTGTTGCTGCTTGAGGAAGGAGCCTTAGCTTTGGGTGCACTCCGATCTCCCCCACTTCTACTAGGGCCACCACTGTTAGGATGGCCTCCCTTGTATCCCGCTCGGACATGCGGTGGAGGCCTATCCTTCCGAGTTTCCACTGGATAGTCCCTAAGGAATTCCGCTGCTTGGATCGCCTTGGATAGGGTATCTAGACGTTTTCTTTGCAGTTCCATGCAGGCATAAGGTTTCAACCCCTCCAGGAATGTGAAGAGCTTGTCTTTGTCCCCCATGTCACGGATGTTCAGCATGAGCGCGGAGAATTCTCGCACGTAGTCCAGCATTGATATGGTATGTCGGAGCTCCCGTAGTTTTCTCCTTGCACTGTACTCAAAATTCTCGGGGAAGAACTGTAGGCATATGGCTGCTTTCAGTTCCTCCCATGTCTCCAAAGCATCTTCATCGACCCTGATGGCTTTGTACTTCACTCGCCACCAGAGCTTAGCATTACCCTAAAGATACATAGCTGCAGTTTCTACCTTCTTGGCTTCTTCTAGGCCTCCCACGACATCGAAGTACTGCTCGATGTCGAAAATAAAATTCTCCACTTCTTTAGCATTCCGAGCTCCACTATATGGCTTTGGCTCAGTAATTTTCAGCTTTTGTGTCATGGCGACGAGGTTTACAGCACCCCCGATTTGATTTCCACCTCCTCGAAGCAAGCCTTGTAGAGCAGCATTAACAACATTGAGTTGGCCTGTCAAGTTGTCTATAATTTGCTGCATGGCAGCCACCCTGTCTGCCTCTTGTGCCCTATAGGCTAAATCCTCAGTACGCTCCTGTTGGAGGTCCTCGAATTTACCAAAAATTTCAGCTGCCTCAGTAGCTGCCGTTTGCCGGTCTCCTTCAGAGTCGCGACTGATGTTTTCTGTGTTCACTTCGACCTGGATCATTCTGCGGTCTAGGTCGTCCAACCTTTGCACTAGGCTGGTTTGTAGTTCAGGCAACACATTTACAATGGGTCGTAATACGTCAACCATCTCTTCAAGGGCCGCAATGCGATCCCCATGATTCACCATGGTCAGAAATGGTGGTAATGGCAATGCGTTCCCTCGTCCGATGTCGAGGCTAGGCTCTGATACCAACTATTACGTGGCACCTTCCTGAGATTTCTTGGAAGGGCGACGTAACGCTAAGCAACTGATGTCAGTGCAGTTGTTGTCCGCCAACTGAGGTCCCTCCGTACGCTAGACGAGATTGTTAGTACCGTACGGAAAAACCGATATCAAGAACAATTGAGAGAACAGTAAAGAGAATTGAAATAAAGCTTGATTGCATAAATAAAAGCTATTAGAACAGAAGGCAACGCGGTATCAAGGGGAGAGACACCAGTACAGAGAATTGCTTGGTAGAAAGTTTGGATTGCTTGATCCCCCCTAATAATGCTTTAAAAAATTAACTAAAGCTACATGACTTGACCTAACTAAGCTAGAGGAACATAATGAAATACATGGAATAAAACTATTCTATCTTTACAATGAAAAGGACTTAGTTTCCTACAAGGTAGAAACAGGTCCGTTGTCAGCAACTTTGTCTCTGGCATCACGATCTGCACGCGCGGCATTGTCTGCGCGTGTGGTGCTGTTGGCAGCTGCTTGCGGTTGAGCGCTACCGAGGGATATCGGTGGGGCGACAGAGGCACATGCGCGCTTGTCACTTGGCGCAGCCAAAACCACGAGGTCGTTCGTGGCGCTAGACGTCAGGAGGTAGGATGCCACGGGACACGTCCAAGAAGTCACGGGGCATGGATAGAAAACCGCCCATGACAATTCTCATGTAAAAATTGCATCGTTTTTTAAAATTCAGGCAGTGAAAAATTTTATTGGTTGGGAAGAAGAATCGTACCCACAATATGAAGATTTCATAGTGCTTCCTTTCTTTGCCCTTTTCTTTCCTACTGTCAGATATTTTCTCGATAAATTTGTATTTGAGGTATTACCTTTTTCAAAGTTGTCATTTTTCTCTTTCATTGTAATTTCTTTTGAATGTTCGGTTACTCGGCTGCTCGTGTACAATGAAATATGGAAATTAAAAAGAGGTTTTTTGATCCTAGTAGCTATTTGGCCAAGCTTATGGGAATCCAAATATATATATATTTTTTAAAAAGAAAATGCTAATTTGAGAGAGCTGAGTAGTTTGGCCAAGCTGTTTAAGAAAAAAAATAACTGTTTTTTTGAGTAGTAACAGAAGCTATTATTCAGAAGATGAACTTTTCCCTCGAAAATTTTGGTCAAGTACAAATTACTGCTCTAATATTGGCAAAAGCATTTTTCAAATTTATTAGCCAAACACAAATTACTGGTCTTTAAAATTACTTTAGAAGAGTGTGGTAGAAGACAAAGGCAAACATTTTCATGAGAAAAATGACCTTACTCTGGAAATTGTTTATTTATCATGTTCATATTCTAAAATTCCTAAGGAGTCTGACTACTAAAATATGATTGACAACTCGTAGCTGTGAGAAAATTTAACATGGTGGCGGCTGGCCTTCATGCTTTATGTTTTAAGTAAAGTATATGCAGAATAATCTGAGTACACCCTGCTGCACAAGAGTCTTATCCTGGATTCATTTGTTGCTCTAATTCTGTATTCTTACACAATCTAACACTTCTTTGATGATAATTTCTTTAATATAGAATGGTTGTACATGTCTCAGAAAGTGGCTAAAAGGTTAATATTTGGAAAAAGATGATAATTTCTTTATTTCATTGGACCTTCTTTATACCCGAATAGACACTAGAACGTTTCCCTTATTGGCATACTAACTATCATAATATGATGAAAACAGTAAGGCATTCAGTGCGTGAAAGGGGACAAAACTGATCATAGTTGAAAAATATACTTTTTGCTGATAATCGTTGGAAAGTTTGACCTAGGATTGGTCTATTGTTTGGTGTGGATACAGAATGACTATTGAAATACTGCTTTGCCTCACATCATATTCCTCATTTCTTCATCAACCTTCTTTCACTGTCTAGAAGCACAGTGTCATGTAGTCCTCATAGAGTAAAGTTAAGATGTACATTGTCTTGTTGATAAGAAACAAATAGCTCCAGTAAAGATACTTGTGTTTGCTTCTTTATACTATTCTCTCTAGTTCACTTTCCATTTCCTTGTCTTGTGTGTGTTCTTGAGTGAATTTTTCTGAGAATTAACAGTCATTTTGTTTTCCTAATGGGGTAAAGACCAGAGTGAGGACGGTGGGTGGGGACTCGGACTATTTTCCGGTTATGATGGGGTTGTATTAAGGGTCGGCACTCAACCCTTTTTTGTTTGCTTTGGTGATGGATGTACTGACGCGCCACATCCAAGGAGAGGTGTCGTGGTGCATGCTATTTGCAGATGATTTTGTATTGATTGACGAGATGCGAGACGATGTGAACGCGCAACTAGAGGTATGGAGGCAGACCCTGGAATCTAAAGGTTTCAAGTTGAGCAGGACCAAGACAGAATACTTGGAGTGTAAGTTCAGTGGCGAGACTCAAGCAGGGAAAAAGGAGGTGAGGTTGGACTCGCAGGTCATCCCTAGGAGAGAGAGTTTTAAGTACCTTGGGTCTATTATTCAGGGGGATGGGGATATTGATGAAGATGTCACACATCGTATTGTGGCGAGATGGAATGGAGACTCACTTCCGGTGTTTTGTGTAACAAGAAGGTGCCACCGAAACTTAAAGGGTAAAATCTACGGAGTGGTGGTCAGACCAATGATGTTGTATGGGGCTGAGTGTTGGCCAGTCAAGATCGCTCACGTCCAGAAGATGAAGGCAACAAAGATGCGGATGTTGAGATGGATGTGCGGGCACACCAGGTTAGATAGGATTAGAAATGAAGTTATTCGCGAAAAGGTTGGTGTGACCCCTATTAAGGACAAGATGCGAGAAGCGCGACTTTGGCAGATTGGTCATGTGAGGAGCAGGAGCACAGACGCACCGGTGAGGAGGTTTGAGAGGTTGACATTGGAGGGCCTACAGAGAGGTAGAGGTAAGCCAAAGAAGATGTGGGGAGGGAGAGGTGATTAGGCAAGATATGACGCAACTTCAGCTGACCGAGGAAATGACCCTTGATAGTAAGTATAGAGGTCGAGGATTAGGGTAGTAGAGTAGGTATTCTAGAGTGTTCATAACAATAGTATTGGCACGCAATCTCGCTTTTTGTTGGTAGTGAGATTTTTATGACTAACTGTTGTTTTCTTTCATTTTTGATCACCTTACTATCTAGTTGTTTTTATTCTGCTTTTATATAACTTTTTGATACTGTCTTTTCTTGTCTATATTTTCATTAATGTGGTGCTTATGTTCTTCTGAGCCGAGGATCTATTGGAAACAGCTTCTCTATGCTCACAAGGTAGGGGTAAAATATGCGTACATGCTATTCTTCCCAGACCCTATGGTGTGGGGATAATACTGAGTTTGTTGTTGTTATTATTTATTTTCCTAATGGAAGTCCTCTTCTTAACGATTGCATTGTACCCTTTTTTATTTTTTTCGGAGACTTCACTTACGAGAAAAAGTTGTTTATGAGATTTTTCTGCAAATCCTTTTCTTTTTGTTTTCTCTGCACAGTTACGAAGTTATCCAGGCCTTGGATTAAGGAGAAGCACAAAGTGGAACGACCAATTTATTACTACGTATTCAATTCTCTTCTATACTGCTTGCTGGTTCTTCATATATATTGGTGGGTGTTGATATACCGGATGCTTGTTAAACAAATCCAGTCTAGGGGCCAACTAAGTGAGGATGTTAGATCTGGTAAGCTAGAAAAGCGACATACTTATATTGTATAACATCTTGATAAATGTGCTTTAGCATATTAATCTGCTCATATTAGAGAAATTACTTGGTTTAAATTACAACAACAACCCAGTAAAATCTTACTGATAGGATCTGGGGAGGATAGAGTGTACGCAGACCTTACCCTACTCCAGAGGGGGTAAAGAGGCTGTTTCTGGAAGACTCTCGGCTCAGAGACAATCGATCTATCACCCGAAAAATAATATCAGCAAAGTGAGAGACAACAAATAAATGAAAAAAGTAGTAACACAAATATTATTCAAAAATATGAAACACAACTATAAATCGCTAGCAGTGCTAGACAAAACACTATCATACTCTTCACAAAGAGGAAAATCGCTCGACTACCTTTAACCTACAACCCTAATCCTCGACCTCCACACCTTCCTATCAAGAGCTATGTCCTCGAAAATCTGGAGTCGCGTCATGTCTTGTCTGATCACTTCGCCCTAATACTTCTTAGACCGCCCTTCACCTCTTCTCGTACCTGCCAAAGTCAACCGCTCGCGCTCCTAACCGAAGCATCTACCTTCTCCTCTGAATTGTTGAAACATATACGATGTGATCTAAGATGCGCTCTATAACTGAGTTAATTGACATACGACAACTTGGATTTTGTCAATAGCGTCATATAGCGTCTAATCTATAGCTATATTTGCTAGCTTCTAATCTATAGCTATAGTTTCTTACATATGTTACAGCTTCTGTTTTAAATTTAATATCTTATTGGTCGGTCATCATTTTTTATTTTATGCAGATTCTGAAGAGGAAGATGGTCATGAACATTGACCATGCAGGAAGTGTTTTATCTTCTCTGTGAAGGTATTTGATAGATTTGGATGCTAAAGGACAGACGATAATGTAAAGAATAGTCATAAGCAGTTTTTCTGCATTCAAACGTTTTTATGCCAGCTTCTTGATCACGCCTAATTATGTCTTATAAAAAGGATAAAGCAGCCGTTGTCAATATATTCCGAATATTAAGCCCAGAGTCGGAATTAACCTAGTAATCACAGTTATCAGACACACTTACTTCCACGTACTCAACTTCCAAGATATTTTGAATAACAATAGGTTGTTTTTCTACTAACTATTACTTTATGAAACTATATTACTAAGAGATAACTAAGAATAAGTTGTAAACAATAATGAGAAGGATCTAAGGTTATGGTTTCCCCTATTGACGGAATCCCCTCCTGCTATGTTTCATACAAATTCACCTAATCGTTTCTATCGATCATGAGCACTGTTCTTACTGTAAATCTCTCCCGAGCAGTTATGACAATTTACTAGACATACTCTCCCGAGTTACGCTAGCTGGATTTTGTTACAACTCACTTAGATCGTACCCAACGTTTCGTTATCCCTAATCCCACCTTTAAACCCTTGGTTATTGATTCCTCACATATGTCGGGAGTGATGATGCTCAACAATTACCTAAATATGCACTCTCTCCCGAGTTATACATACTAAATAGGCACAGCTAATTGATGATCCTTTCACTAGAACCCGCGCTGGTGAGGTTTCGCATTGTTTCTATATTTACAGAAAGTTTATTATTTTATTTTACAGCAATACAGATTACTAACAATCTTAAGGAAATTAAATTTTTATTATATTCTGTATTCTGTTTGTGGAGATTAAAAACCTTTGTGTTTTCTACTCCGTCTGAATTTTACTATTATGATTTGAAGATATAAAAACTTCATTAGAATTTTGAAATTCAGAAAATGACATCGTTTTCTGTGAAATAGTATATAAAAACTTCGATTTTTATTTATTATACATACTGTTTATTGTTGATTACAGTATTGTTTACTGTTCTGGTTTTGCCATTGATTGAACTCTTCTGTTGTTGATAGTGAGAAATGGCAATTGATAAAGAAAATTCTTCTGTGACTGACGGCTGTTCCACCGGTAGAAAAATCGGAGAAATTTTCTAGAGCTAACTTCAAAGGATGGCAGCAAAGGGTGTTCTTCTGGCTTACCACACTTGGTATGCAGAAATTCACTAGTGAAGAGCCTCCAGTGCCTGCTGCGGACATGTCGGACAATGAAAAGTTCATGATTGTTGAGGCGTGGAAGCAGGCAGGTTTTCTTTGCAAAAGCTATATTTTAAGTACTTTAGAGGATGACTTGTACAATGTTTACAGTGCGATAAATACTTCGAAAGAATTATGGGACACACTTGAGAAGAAGTACAAGACAGAAGATGCATGCTTGAAGAAGTTCGTGGTTGTCAAGTTTCTACACTATAAAATGATAGACAGTTAAAACTGTGGGAACCCAAATTCAGGAACTTCAACTTATTTTTCATGACCTTATTGCTGAAGGTATGGTCGTGAATGAAGCATTTCAAGTGGCTGCAATGATTGAAAAGTTGCCTCTTTCATGGAGAGATTTCAAGAACTATCTCAAGCACAAGCGTAAAGAAATGAAGTTAGAAGATCTTATGATTCGTCTCAACATTGAGGAAGACAACAAAATAGCCAAGAAGAAGTCTCGTGGAAATTCAACGATCATGGGAGCTAATATCATTGAAGAAACTGTTCCAAAAAGTAAGAAGAGGAAGAGATCTTCTGGACAGACTAAGGAGCAGAACAAAAAGAAATTCAAGGTCAAGTGCCACAATTGTGGAAGAGTTGGTCACAAAGCCCCTAATTGTCGCTTCCCGAAAAAGGATAAGAAGAAGGGACATGCCAACATAGTGGAGAATAATGATGGCATTGATGATCTTTGTGCAATGCTTTCGGAATGCAACTTAGTTGGAAATCTGAAGGAGTGGTGGATTGACTCTGGAGCCACTCGACATGTTTGTGCTATCAAAGAAGCATTTGCGACTTACTCTACTGTTGGTCCCGAAGAAGAGATTTCCATGGGAAATAACTCAACAGCCAAGATTGAAGGTTATGGGAAGATTTTCCTAAAGATGACTTCCTGCAAGGTGTTAACGCTCAACAACGTTCTTCATGTTCCTACTATTAGGAAGAATTTAGTTTCTACTTCTTTACTAGTGAAGAATAGATTCAAATATGTATTTATTTCTGATAAAGTTGTTTTCAGCAAGAATGAAATGTACGTTGGAAAAGGCTACCTCACAGAGGGACTTTTCAATCTCAATGTAATGGTTGTTGATACTATGAATAAAATTTCATCTTCTTCTTATTTGTTGGAGTCAAATAATTTATGGCATAGTCGTTTAGGACATGTCAATTATAAGAACTTGCGGAAATTAATTAATTTAAAATATATTTCCTAAATTCGAGTGTAATAAATCGAAATGTCAAATATGTGTTGAATCTAAGTTTGTAAAACATCCTTATAAGTCTGTTGAAAGGAATTCAAATCCTTTAGACTTAATTCATACTGACATTTGCGATATGAAGTCGACACCATCTCGAGGTGGGAAAAAGTATTTTATTACTTTTATTGACGATTGCACTCGATATTGTTATGTTTATTTGCTTAATAGTAAGGATGAAGCAATTGAAGCATTTAAGCAATACAAGAATGAAGTAAAGAATCAATTGAATAAAAAGATCAAAATGATTAGAAGTGATAGAGGTGGATAATATGAATCTCCCTTTGCAGAAATATGTTCGGAATATGAAATTATCCATCAAACTACTTCACCTTACACACCTCAATCCAACGGAATTGCGAAAAGGAAAAATCATACATTAAAGGAAATGATGAATTCTTTATTAATAAGTTCTGGATTATCGCAGAGTTTGTGGAGGGAAGCTATCCTTACAGCTAACCAAATACTCAACAGAGTACCCCACAGAAAAACGCAATCTATTCCATATGAAAAATGGAAAGATAGAAAACCCAACTTGAAATATTTCAAAGTGTGGGGGTGTCTAGCAAAGGTACAAGTTACTTTACCTAAAAGAGTTAAAATCGGACCAAAAATAGTAGATTGCGTTTTCATTAAATATGATACAAATAGTAAAGCATGTCGATTTTTTGTCCATAAATCTGATAATCCCGAGATTCATGTTAATACGGTAATGAAATCAGATAATGTTGAATTCTTTGAAAGTATTTATCCGTATAAAACTGAATGCGAGTCGTTAAGTGAAAGACCTAAACGACCTCGGGAAGAACCAAAGGAAAATACTCCAAGTGTAGAAGATCTAAGGCGTAGCAAACGTCAAAGAAAATCTACTTCCTTTGGACAAGATTTTGTGACATTCTTGCTTGAAAATGATCATCAAACTTTTAACCATACATGGGAATTGGAAGCAAACGCTAAAGAAAATCTACTTCCTTTGAACCAGATAGTGAGATTCAATCAATTTTGGATAACCATACATGGGAATTGGTTGATCTTCCTCCTGGAAATAAGCCTTTAGGTTCGAAATGGATCTTTAAACGGAAAATGAAAGCTGATGGCACTATTGACAAATATAAGGCAAGACTTGTTGTCAAAGGTTATAGACAAAAGGAAGGCCTTGATTACTTTGACACTTACTCGCCAGTAACGAGGATAACATCTATTAGGATGTTAGTGGCATTAGCGGCCGTGTATGGTCTTGAAATCCATCAAATGGATGTTAAAACAACTTTCTTAAATGGAGAATTGGAGGAAGAGATTTACATGGAACAACCTGAGGGTTTTGTGGTTCCTGGTAAAGAAAAGAAAGTGTGCAAACTTGTTAAGTCGCTTTATGGACTTAAACAAGCACCCAAACAATGGCATGCCAAATTTGACCAAACAATGTTGGCAAGTGGTTTTAAAATCAACGAGTGCGACAAATGTGTTTACATTAAAAACACTTCAGGTCATGAAGTCATTTTTTGTTTATATGTTGATGACATGTTGATAATGAACAAAAGTATGGAAGATATAAATGCTACAAAACGCATGTTGGCTAGCAAATTCGACATGAAAGACTTAGGAGTTGCTGATGTGATCTTAGGAATCAGAATTCACAAAACTCCACAAGGTCTAGCATCATCAGAGTCTCACTACATTGAAAAAAATCTTGACAAGTTCAAGTATTTGGATTTCAAAATTGCCAAGACTCCAATTGACGTGAGTTATGCACTTCAAAAGAATAAGGTGAAAGAGACTCACAACTGGACTATGCTAGAGTATTGGGAAGTTTGATGTATATCATGAATTATACACGACCAGATATAGCATGTGTTATTAGCAAACTGAGTCGATTTACAAGTAATCCCAATCATATACATTGGATGGCCATGAAACGAGTTTTGGGGTATCTGAAACATACCCAAAACTATGCTTTGCATTATAACAAATATCCCTCCGTGATCGAGGGATATAGTGATGCAAATTGGATCACCGGATCATCTGAAGTTAAATCCACGAGTGGATATGTTTTCACAATTGGGGGTGGAGCAGCGTCTTGGAAATCATCCAAACAAACGTGCATCACCCGTTCTACAATGGAATCTAAATTCATAGCTTTAGATAAGGCCGATGAAGAAGCTGAATGGCTCCGGAAATGTTTGGAAGATATTTCATTTTGGCCCAAACCTTTGGTACCTATTTGTCTAAATTGTGATAGTCAAGCGGCAAAAGGCAGGGAAGGGCAGGGCAGGGAGTGTTATGTATAACGAAAAATCTCGTCATATACGACGGAGACATAATATTGTTAGACAACTACTCTCTAGTGGTGTTATCACAATTGACTACGTAAAGTCAAGAGATAACGTGTCGGCTCCACTTACAAAAGGCCTATCTAGAAAGGCAATTGAAAGATCATCAAAGGGAATGGGGTTAAGGCCTATGACAAGTCATCATGGAGGTAACTCTACCTAGCAGGCTGGAGATCCCAATATCTAGGTTCAAAGATATCAAACAAAGTTATGAATGACGGTTCAACATTGTCAAATAACTCAACCCATCCTCGTGATGAAGACAATATTCAGAAATAAAGGTAAAGCATTAAGACTTTTTGATGAGTCAATAAAGCTTAAAGTTTTTTAATGATTTGCTAAGTCTGGCAGGAAATGACCAGATAGTGTGTCTTTAGGATTACACGTTTAAGAATCACCTATGTGAGTGTGAAGTGTAAGCCGCTTCCAGTGGAATGATAGTAAAGTCCCATTCTCTAAGAACTCATGAAACCAGGCGGTGTTCATGGCTAAAACGAACACAACCATGAGAACCATAGATGGTTAAGTATTGATTGTGTGACTTATGTTGTCTAGGTATACAACAAAGCTCGACGGTTCAAAGATATCAAATCTATCGATTGACCGAGTATATCCGATATAAGTTCACTACGGAAAGTTCAAAGAGAAACCTACTTATCCAGATGCAATTAATTCTTGCATGTAAAACACACACACACGTCTGTGCATTCCTTTATTTTATAGCCATTCCCCATTCATGTGGAAGATTGTTGGTCTTTAAGCTTAGGTAGCTTAATTTTAAGCTTAGTCTAGCTTAATTTTAAGCTTGGTGTAGCTTAAAGAGAGTGAATGAAAAATGGTGGAAAAGGAATGGAGGGAAGTAAAATTTTGAATTAGTGCACTTTGTCCCTCATTGGAAGAAGGAAAGAAACTCTATGTGTATATATAGAGAAGCTCTTCTTCTAGCTCTTAAAGAGTTGAGAAGAAGGCAAGCCTCGCGCCGTCGTCGTCGTCGCTCGCTCGGCTTCGGCTTCGGATTTGGTCAACGATTGATTGATTGATTAATCTTTTTGGACAAAATTCTTTTCAAATTATTTAATTAATTAATGGAAAAAATTTGAATTCGGAATGACCCGCGACCCACGACCCCGTCCGGTCCGACCCGTTTTTTTTCCCGGATTATTTTAAATCCGTTATTATATTTCCCGCAATATTCATACCTGTTCAAAATAGCTATGGCTGTTCTGAAAGGATTCACACCTGTTCCAACAGCTATGACTGTTCTGAAAGGTTGCAAAACTTTTTTAGAAATAGTACGAAATTGGCTATAAATATACCTTGAATCCAAAAATTTTTACTTACTAAATTTTCTGATCTTCTTCTTCTTCTTCTTCTGCACAAAATATTCCAGTGTGTTTTACAGCCTTCGAGTGATTCGTTGTTCACCGGCGTTTTTGGTACCAACACTCCGGTGAGTTAAATCGTTCTATCCTAGAGGATATATTCCAACACCTCGGGTACTTGAGGGGAATAATTTTCTTAAGGATACATTGTGTATTCAGTGGACTCGGTTTATTCTTATATTATTTTTCCATAGAAAAGCTAAGGATACCTGGACTAGCGCGCCCGCGCTCAGCACGCGCTAGTGGTCGCGCTAGTCAGGTTTCTCACTGTCCCTGGTAAATTCCACTAGCACGGCCGCGCTAATCCTGCGCTAGAGCCCGCGCTAGTGAGGTTTCGCATTGTTTCTGTATTTACAGAAAGTTTATTGTTTTATGTTACAGCAATACATATTACTAACAATAAATAGCATCTACATCGCATAATATAGGCTATTATCACTTCTTTACCTACAAATAGGCACACATAAGTTATCCATGTTCCTCCCTGCTGGAAAAAAATATTAAAGAAGTTCCTGCTGTATCTAAAACAGGATCATACCACCAAAGGATGTGGTGCAGTGGATGAGGCTGTTGTTCCTTTAACCAGAGGTCTCGGATTCGAGCCCTGGATATGGAAAGTTCTTGGTAGGAAGCGCTTCTCCCCGAATGGGGCCCTACACGGCGCAAATCCGGATATAGTCGGGCTTCAATGCGGGTAACGAACACCGGGTGAAAAAAAAAAAAAAAAAAAAAAAAAAAAAAAAAAAAAAAAAAAAAAAAAGAATCATCATTCACTCATAAAAGGAATTCGCTATTGTTCCTGTATAGTCCACATACCATATGTTTGTAATTTAACTTGTATTTTGTAAATTTTCTTGGCCGTCTTTGCTTTGCCCTTAGTAGATAAGAAGACTACTCATTTACCTGTTCTTATTCTTCTTGTTTTTTTTTTCTCCTTTGTACAGCAAGGAAACAACAAAGATTTACATGAATCTGATATTTCTTAAATTTCATGTTTGAAGTCAAACAAATATTTACATTCTATCCTCTCCAGATCCAACTTACAAATTTTTTGGTGCTTCGATTGATTTTTGGAATAATTAATTTTTATCTTGTGAACAAGATAATGACGGTATGACTAAATGATCTTTCTCATAATTTCTAGGGAACGAAAATCTAGCAAAATGTGAGGAAAACAAGTAGTCTTGTTCGTAAAGGAAACCTATAGGAAGAATAACGTGTTAATTGATCTTTTGTTACCCTTGAAAAAATTGCAATATCTAAGTTGAGCAAGTTTGCATGCCAAACAAACAGAGTTGGAAGTCTTTTAGCTTCGAATCAGGACAAGTGAGTCATTTAGCCAAAAGAAATTGAATTAGCCGGTACAAACTAGAAACCCAAGAAAGAAACAATTAAAACAGATTACTATATATATACAATATATATATACAAAGGCGGATCCAGAATTTAGAGGTTACGGGTGCCACTACTTTATGCATATAGTATATTCAGAGGCAAATATACATAACATCAAACAGTGTCATCGGACACCGCTATGCTGATTTTTTTACTAGTATATATATATATATATATATATATATATATATATATATATATATAATTAACAAATAAAATAAAAATATTGAGCATAAATACAGAAATTGGCATTGGTTGACACTATAATAATTTGTTTGGTTCACTTCTTCAAATGTTGACACCACTTATAAAAATTTATGCATATGCCACAAAGTATACCAACAACTAGCTACAAAGATCAAATAGGAAGGATTGACCAATTTAGTTAGTCTATGATAAACTCGAGTAGGTCTTTCATTCACAGAGAAATAAGTTCGATTTAGGTTCAGTATTTTTATGCTTAATTTAAATATATATAGTTTTTTTTAAAATATTTCAAAAAAAAAAAATCATGAAAGAGTGCCTCAAATTAAAAAATTGCATAAAGAGTAACTTAATACTATATATTCTTTGTTTGACTAGATTAATTTACCTTTATTATTTTTGGATTAATTTTTCCATATTAATTGTCGAGTTATATGACAATTATTTTTAAAGCAAAACATACAACGTTCAACCTATGATAATCAACTATTAATCAAGTTATTTTTTTTTTTCAAAAGTCAATAAAAAATACAGTTCAAATTACACTCTATTATATAAATTAATATTGTGTCATAAAAATAAGTTCTATGCTAATTAAATCAATTCAAATTACCTATCGAAAAAAGTTGCTCATGAGGTAAGGTATAAGATAGAAGGTAAAAACAAAATGTGAATTGATATACAAAAGTTCAAAAAAAAAGAAAAAAAAAGAGAGAAATTAGCAAATATAAGGAAGAAACAAGGAAAAGGCTCCTACATAGAATCAAACTTCCATTCGTGAGGACATCAACAAGCTTTAGAATGGAAGCTATACCATTGGCATCCACGTCTATTTTGTGTATTTGGGGTACCACCACTTTTATATATTTCGTTTTTCACAGATATCTTACATAAATAATAAAAAAATTAGCGAAGCGAGCGGGTGGTGTGACACCCCTACCTAATAAGGTAGATTCGCTCCTGTATATATATAAGAACAAAAACCAGATCAAGAAAATAGTAAGTTTTCTGTTCAAACACCCTATGTTAAGTAGTTAATTATCTCATCTTGTTATAAGGCTTGAATAATCAAATAAATAACTTAAATGTTATTGAAGGAGTTGGGAACTATATTATCTTTTTTTTTTTACCAAGGGGAGATAATATATATTAATGCTGCAAAATACTATTTGTTACATAATCCATACAACAACTAGACTTAAGGACATTTATGTTGCCCGAGTTGGCAAGCTTAATACAAACATTAGTACTAATAGTCTTAACAAAATAAAAACCTTCCACCTTATCTGTTGCCAGGTTATTTATTACATAAAACGGTGGTTTGCCTAGTAGATGATGATTTTTTCCTTCCTTCAGAGCTGCCCTTGCCAACTTGTGCGCTACCTTGTTGCCCTCCCTGAAATTATGGATGATTGTCGGCGGCTTCAGCTGGAGCATTAACGACCTGCATGTGCATATGATCCAATCGTGAAAAACACTGTCATTGTTTAAAAAATTGATCACCTTTGTTGCGTCTGTTTCGATGATCAAGGGGGTGTAGCCTCTTGTCCGGGCTAAGTTGAGTCCTTCCTTGAGTGCTAATAACTCAGCATGGATAGGTGATGTTGCAGGGCATTGATGTTGGTAGCCTATAACCTAGTTGCCTATATGGTCTCTGAACAAACCTCTTAATCCCCACCACCCCACCCCTACCCAACCCCCACTCCCACTCCCACCCCACCCCCATTTTTTTTTTATCATTAAAGGCCCCGTCAATATTGAGTTTGAAGAAAGGAGCAGGCGGTTTATGCCATGCAACGTTGATTGCATGCGAGGGAATATTGATTTTTTCTTTTTCAGTCAGTAATTTATACTTAGTTGCTAATTTCAAGGCTTGCCCCGGGTTGAAGTTGAGGTTTGTATTTGAGTGGTTATTGTGATTTCGATTTAGCCAAATTCCCCATAGAATAAAGGGATATAGATCCTGCCACTGTGGATGATGCGATGAGGATTTAGTAACTAAATGCTTGATATTATCCATCCAGTGGGGTTGATTGATGACATTAAGATTTTTTAAACCATTTTCCTTCCAGTAGTTTGTGATTTCCTTATACTCAACAAAAATGTGATCCATTGTTTCACTTTCATTTTCACAAACAGGACATGTAGGGTCAATATTAATGCCAATGTGAGAGGATAGGAACGGTTGGGAAGTTTGTTGTGGTAACATTTCCATAGCAAGTATTTGATTTTCTTAGGACATTTCAGTTCCCATATCTAACTAAAATCCTTAGAAGGTTGATTGGTAAGGGTAATTAGTTTGTAGCAACTTTTAGTGGTGAAAGACTCATCCCCAGTTAGATCCCAAGACATTATATTTCTAGAGTTTTCCTTAGGCTGTGATGCTAGGATGCAGTTCTTAATGTGAGTTGGAAGATTGAGCAAGATTTTTTCTAATTGCCACATATTATTAGTCCAAATATCCTTGATGGCGAGAGAGTTACAACGCTCAATGAGGGGACCTTCTACGAGCTGCTTAAGGATGGATGTTTTGGGGATCCAGCTAGTAGTCCAAATATTAAGGTTAGAATTTGAGCAAGGCATCCATTTTATACCCCTATGGCAAATGTCCCAGCCCTTTAACACACTTTTCCATATGAAGGAAGTGTTGAGAACAAGTTTTCTGGAGCCATATAAGCAGGGGCGAAGCCACCTTATGCATTTTACGAAAAATTATACTGTGTATATAAATAAATTATTGATTTTAGATGTATAAAACATATATTGAACACCTTTTGTTGGGAATTTTTTTCACTTCTTGTTTGAATACCCTTAAAAATATTTTTAGCTTCGCCACTGCGTATAAGATGTATCCATTTCCTAGTCAAATAGCCAAGAAACCTAAGAATTAACATTAATTAATTAGTACTTACAATATTGAAGCATCATTAAAACAACTTTCAAGACTCACTTCAGACACGGGATCCCATGAACCATATTGGAGAGCCTTCCTATGAGCAAAGCGAATTCAAAATTTAAAATCTAGGGTTCACAATAAATGATTATATATATATATATATATATATAGAGCTCGAGTTAAAAGTACTAATTTCAGTTATACACTAGAGCTATGCCCTAAGTCTGCCTTTGCACCGTGGGAACGGAAAAAGGGGAGAGTTAGGGGTCGGGATGGTGACGTTTTGGTCTCGCACATTAAATTGTGACAAATAAAACTAAGAAAAGTTTGTCATCGAGAAAAATAAAAAGGAAACTAAAAGTAACCAAAAAAAATTTATTTTCATTTTTGGTCTTCATTAAAAACTTTGACATTTGTAAATGTATTCTCAGCAAAAGTTGAAGGGATCAAACCTTGGCTTGTAATGGGTTTGGTCACTTGCCAAAACTATGCGTACAAAACTATATCTGTTTATCATAGCAAGCCACAAGCCTTTCATTTAAATCTCATTTTATTTGGAAATTTTGGTTTGAGACATTCCCAACCACTCTAATATTAGTTACGTCTTCTCTTGACGCTACTTGTGAAAGATTTGATGCGGAAGACAAAGAACAATATTGGAGGAAAAACTCTTGCTCTTCT
>ML371622.1:0-12720 GCA_005239525.1 Nicotiana knightiana | reverse complement strand
GGCCGTGATGGCGTCTAACGTTGAACCCGCTAGACAAGCCAACGTGTGCAGTTGAACTAACATGATAACACCGAATTAACAGAATAAGCTAAAAACAGTTCACCATTCTTAACAGCGGAAATAGATAAAGTTTCAAAACTAAGTAAAGATAACATACTACAACGTTGCAATAATTCCCCAAAACCTGGAGTCACAAACTCACGAACTGTCTATAAGAGTGCTAAATACAAAGTCTGAAAGGAAATACATGACTGTCTCTGAGAACTAGAGGAAAGACAAGACAAAAATACAGGAACTAGGGATAGGAGAGACGCTAATGCCCACGAACGTCAGCGGTATACCTTGAAGCCTCTGGGGTGGACTGAAGGTGACTCCCTCAATGTTGTCCACTGGGTCTGAGTGCGGGATCTGCACAACAATAAGATGTGCAGTGTAGCATCAGTACAACCGACCCCATGTACTGAGTAAGTGCCGAGCCTAACCTTGGTCGAAGTAGTGACGAGGCTAGACTTGAAAACAAACGTTAACCTGTCCTATTCTACCACATATATCGTGGAAAACAAAGCAAGAGATAACAGATATGTAGGGGGATACGGGAGAAGACAAGAGGGGTAACAAGTGAGATATAGCAGTTAATTAGTACATAGGAACATACAAGAAGACAATTTATCAGAAATATGCTAATGAAACAAATATAATGTCAGAAATGTAATAAATGGCACGGCATCACCCTTCGTGCTTTTACTCTCTTCCTCACAATGCAATATACGATGTAAGATAACATGAATCATGGCACGACATCACCCTTCGTGCTTTTACTCTCTTCCTCACGATGCAATGTATCATGTATGGCAATGTAAATCATGGCACGTCATCAACCTTCGTGCTTTTAAATAAAAATCATGGCACGACATCACCCTTCGTGCTTTTACTCTCTTCCTCACTATGCAATATCTGATGTAATCAATGTAACTCATGGAACGACATCACCCTTCATGCTTTTACTCTCTTCCTCACTATGCAATATATGAAGTGATCAATGTAAATCATGGCACGACATCACCCTTCGTGCTTTACACTCTTCCTCACCAATGCAATGACAATTATTAAAATGGCAAGGAATGCAGCATAGTGGAATCACAAATCATATTCACCTGACAAGGGGAGAATATCAGTCATTATCATAACAAATTTCCTGGCAAGGGGCTCAGCTATAACCAACCTTTTCAAGTATATCCTTTACAGTTGGGTCCTCAATAGGACCATTACATCGCAAGTTCATCAACAAGGATTTTCAACAGCAATCAACTTCCAAGCAGAGATAATTTCATATTATAACGAACATGGAAGTAATAATAAGATTTCTATCAAAAATAGACTCACGGACATGCTTGACACACAATGCATAGGTACTCGTCACCTCACCTATGCATTGAACATGATAAACACTTAACACATAGCATACAATACCTATTCCCTCACCAAAGTTAGGCAAGACACTTACCTCAAGTCCAAAAATAGCAATCAAGCCTCTAACACCGCCTTTCCTTTTGAATTCAACTCCGGAACAACAATAACTAGACATAATTAACTTATTAACATCAATAATGACTCATTAATACAATCCCATAGCCTAAATATACAATTCCTAGCATTCTTCCAAAAATACCAAAATTCGACCCCGGACCTGCTTGGTCCAAATACGAGGCTCGGACCAAAACCCAATCATCCATACCCCCCACGAGTTCAAATATATGATTTGTTTTTAAATCCGACCCCAAATTGAGGTTGAATTACCCAAAATCCCATAAACCCTAGCTCTACCCAAATCCCCTAAATTCTACTTTGTTTTCATGATTTTAGGCCTAGATTCTAGTGATTAGTTGATGAAAGTGAGAGGAAATGATGTTAAGAACACTTACCTATGGAGCTATGGTGATGGAGGTCTTCAAATTTCGCCTAAGGAGAGTGGGGAAGAAGGTGGGTTGAGAAAAGTGGTGAGAATCCCGTAATGTTTCTGTTTTTAAGGCATTAAAATGACTGGGCGAATTTACTCTACGCGATCGCGGAAAGGGAAGTGCGATCGTGGAGAGTATTGGCTTTTAGACTTACGCGATCGCGAACAAGGGACTACGATCGCGGGGGTACTGGACACTGACCATCGGGATCACGAACAAGCGATTGCGTTCGCGTAGAGCAACACGCTGCCCCGCCCCCAGATCCCTTTAACTCTATGCGATCGCGTGAGGCCCCTCGCGATCGCGTAGAGCACCACCCCCAGGCACTGCGATCGCGTCCAAGGCCCTGCATTCGCGTAGGGTAATTTCCCACCCCCAACCATAGACACACTGCGATCGCGTGAGTCACGGCGCGATCGCGGAGAGCAAAACACAGAACACCAGAAACAGATCGAAAACCAGAATTTTCCAACTCTTTTGCACCCCGACACCTACCCGGAACTCACCCGAGCCCTCGGGGCCCAAAACCAAATATACGCACGACTTCAAAATCATCCTACGAACTTATTCGAGTAATTAAACCACTAATATAACATCAAAACCAATGAATTAAACTCAAAAATCTATAGAATTTTCTCAAACTTCATAAACTTCTAAATTCTCCAATTTTAATCCGAAACACGTCAAACCAAGTCCTTTTCTTTCCAAATTTTACAAATAACTCACATAACACATATTGAACCTGTTCTGAGCATCATAACCATAATACGGGCCCGATAACACAGGTTTCACATCAAAGTTCATTTTCAAAAGTCTTTCTTATTTTCAGAAAATAATTTTCTTTAAAAATTTATTTCTCGGGCTTGGGACCTTGAAATTCGTTTTCGGGCATACGCCAGAGTCCCATATTCTCCCACGGACTCTCCGGGACCGTCAAATCACGGGCCCGGGTCCGTTTACCAAAAATGTTGACCAAAGTCAATTTTATTCCATTAATTATCATAAATTCAACAGTTCAACACATTTCCACATAAAAACTTTCCGGCTACGCGCTCGCGCTGTGCACGTACATCGAGATGAGATTAATGTAGACTTTCGAGACCTCGAAACACCATTTTTTCTAAATTATACGAGATGACCTTTGGGTCATCAGAATGTATCTTATCGAGTATACCTTCCTATAGAAGTCCTATTACTTTGCAGGGACATGCTAGCAGAGCAGGTAATAAATGTTGACATTAATTAGTGAATGACAAATAGTACATTAAGTGATGGGATAGATCTTGTGCATTTGCATCGATTCCATTTGCATCTTGATAAGCAAATGTAAATATCAAATATACAGAACAAGGACGTTTAGTTGTCTTTAAAATTCATAAAATTGAACTTATTATATTTTTAAAATTAAAAATTTAGATATATAATATATAATTGTTAAAGTTTTAGCAGATCTTCACATAAATTTTATACTATTATGCGTCGAAAATATTAAATTCAGATAAAATCGTCGTCAAAGAGTTGCATCCGCTACCGGTGGTGTATAATCTATTTATACATCGTTGCCCTTGGAAGCAATGGTAAATATGATTAATATATATACTTATCAAATCAACTTTGATATGTTATACTTGCATGGATCACATGATCAGCCTTGGAATATCTCCTACATATATTTTTCCAGAAGAAGATGATTAATAGTTTTGAGTTTATTTTTCAAAAAGTGATAGTAACTGATTCATTGAAAAAAAAAAGCATTTTTTTCCTCCACTTGAGATTATGAAAAAGAAACTGATCTTTTTGTTTGTGTAGCTCCTATGGTCTATAATTAAGTGGGCTGGAATCTAGACATGAATGAAAATTCATACTATAAATTATAAAATAAAAAAGCAGCAAATGGAGATAAAGATTTGGTTGTGTAAGTTGGCTTTTATTGTGTAGATCCTATATGGTAGGCAGCTTTTCTTTCTCAGCTTTCATTTTCTATTTTGTGAGTGCTCTCTAAAGGCAAAAACCAGAAAAAGTAAGTGTACTAATGAGGTCTATCTTTTGCTCATAATAAGCTTAATTTTCCCAAAAAGAAAACTATCTACATTCACAATTTTTTTTTTTTTTTTTAATTTTATATAACACACATTCCTTTATAATCTTTTCTAAAATAAATGACACATTAGTTATTCTAGTAAAAAAAATTTACTTGGATTTTTTTTCTTTAAAAATATGAATTTTAGCCGACAAAAATATCTAAAACATATTTAGACCGTAAATTTGAAAAAAAAAAAATCAAATCTTTTTAAAATTCGTGCTCAGTCAAATGGAACGATGATTACATAACTAAGCAACAATATTGTTCATAAAAACCATCATCACCTGCCAAACCAATGCTTTATTTCACAACTTTGAATAAATTAAGCAGACTAATTAAAGTGATATTACTCTAACTCATTCTCAGCAACTGCTCATGGTTTGCAAGTTAACAAATAAAAATTTCAAAAATTAGCTAGAAATCTGTGTATGAATTCCTCTAATAGACGACTGCTTACAAGTCTTTGATACTTCCAGATATCTTTGTATGGGCAGTCCGTTGCACTAAGTTTCCGCTATAAGTGGAGTCGGGGAAGAGCAGGACCAATATAAATTTAAATTATATATACTGATAGTATAATAAATTTTACAACATAAGTATAATTTAGAAGGGAAGCCTTGGAGCAACGGTAAAGTTGTCTCCATATAATCTATAGGCCATGATTTCGAGATGTGGAAGCAGTCACTGATGCTGGTATTAGGGTAGGTTATCTATCTCACAATTCTAGGGGTGCGACCTTCCCTGAACCTGACGTAAATGCAGAATGCTTTGTGCACCGAATTGCTCTTTATCATAAATATAATTTAATCTTTTATACTAAGATGTTATTAACCACTTATCGTAGTTTATCTATATATTTATTAAATAAGGTGTTGCGCTTAACCAGACTGTGAGAATTAAATCCTCTATTTTCTAATGCAGAAATTTGCAGAAGTTGAAACTGAAATCGTTGGCGTCCAAAGAACAATAGCTCCAAACAGGTTCTTCAAGGTCACATAAAGATCGTCTTTTGTTCGGATGACAATATTAAAGAGAAAATCGGGCCATAAATAAGTACAAAAATGCTAGTTTTACGCAAATGACCCTTTTTAGGCACTGTTTAGATTTTGTCCCAATTGTAAGAGAAATTACTGTCACATCCCAAAGTACACCCTAGACGCGACTGGCACCTAGCTTACACTGCCCGCTAGACGAACCAATTCCTGTACTCTTGACCTATTATACAAGTATTGAGAGAAACACGTACTAGCCCAAAAACACTAAATATTATTAAATACGAAATAATTATTCGACTAAACTCATAATTTATTTATAATATAAGAGCACTCAAATACTAAATCTCTACCCCAAATTACATACTAAGAATGTGGAGCATCTAATGGAGTCATAGAAGTTTTAAGTGACGGGCACGCAAACCTGAAAGAAATAATATACATAATATAGATAGGGCTGAAACAACTGCCTCCACGAATAATGCGGCGGCTCACCTCAGCAATAGAATCAACTCAGCGAACTCGTCAGCCACTAGCTCTACCTCCCGCGACACTATCTGTATAGAGATGCAGGTAAGGAGTGAGTTATACATAAATATAACCCAGTAAGATCCTCGACCCGCCACTTTAAATACCTCTGGAACAAGTGTTAGAACATACAAACACACCACCACAAGAATGATATAGTAAATATGATAACTATACAATAACTCAATCTATGTGCATCACCAAAGTTCTTAAGAATTAACCAANCACAGGAATGATATAGTAAATATGATAACTATACAATAACTCAATCTATGTGTATCACCAAAGTTCTTAAGAATTAACCAATAAGAGTACCTATTATAATTGCAGTGAAAGAAATTTACCAACTTATCTACGAGTCCACAACGGCACCACAATGCCTCAAATATATATCGAAAAACATACACAAAACTCGGGTGATGTATAAAGGCATACACAATGCCCCAACATCATGGCGCACAGCCGTATCAAACTCAACATCATGGCGCACAGCCATATCAAACTCAACATCATGGCGCACAGCCGTATCAAACTCAACACAATGGCGCACAANTCTAGAATACCAATCAAACGGCCTCCAATGGCCTCAATCTATTCAAAATATTGAATAACACGTCCTAATTAGTCTAGATAAATAATTTATATAATCTTAGGACAAATCAAAATCAAATTAAACCCCTATTTCTATTACGAAAAGTTTGTACACAATTCTCAAACACAACGTAAAAAAAAAAAAATTCCGAAGCAGTGAATGCATTACTTCTGGCAAATCCACTCAATCTCATGGATTACTATTCCAAATTTTCGAATATTTGGATATCATTACTTTATCCATAATTGTGTAATGTCTAATTATCATAACATTATCATTATCCTCTAATTTCCATATAAATATTATCTCCTAATTAAAGAACTAATACTAAATCTGCAACATTTCCCTGACAAGATTACAATCTCGATCCTTATTACTTGCAATCATGACATTATGATTGATCTTCCTTTTTTTTTTTTTTTACTCAATTCTTAAGCAGTCGTTTCTATATTCATTGAAGACTAATGTATGTAAGAATTAAAGATAAACATACCTTGTAACTTGGTATCTTCTATACAAGAATTCTTATGCAGTCAATTGAATTGTTGAGCAGTAGTCACGCCGACACAGTAATGTCTTTTCCCCTAATGTTCTTTTCTGAAACCCCCAGCCATAAAATATATATATATATATACCAATACCTAAATCCTAATCAACGTAGCATAAGGTTAAGGCCCGTATTTTTCATTCTTATTATTATTTAAAATTATTAATGTTACCCACTGACCTAGTTATAAATTAGGACCTCTAATCACTTATTTAATAAACTATCTTATATATTATAATAAATTTTCTCAAACTCACTTAATATTTGACTCGATATCTACAAATAAAATTAATTCTCTAGTCTCACAATTAACAAGTGTATAAAAAAAAATACTGGTTATTACAATTACCTCTTCCGGACAACTCCTACAAGAAAATAGGCCTTTAGCGAAGGAAAATTCGGTCGTTAAAAATTCTAATCCAATCGTTATTAATCAATAACGACCAGGAAAAAATCGGTCGTCGCCTGTCGTTAAAAGTCTCGACGTTAAAAGTTTCTGTGTGGGATTTATAGACAGCAAAACCAACACAGCAGCATCCAACCAAAAAACCAAGTACTCTAACTAAGAAGAAGACCTAAATGTAATCAAACATATTAATAACAGAAGAACAAGATAAATCAAACAACAAATGTGAAACACCAAATTGATGAGATGACATAATACAGGATGTCGAGGATCAGCCAACACCGGGAAAAGAGCTCGAACAATAAGAGATTGTCTTGCTTGAACATGACGAAATTAAACACAAGATCTATCAGCTTCATTGTCAATCAAAAGTTACACAAGATTACGTAAAAAAAATTAACAAGGAGAAAAAAGAAGCAGATGAAATAAAGTAAAAGAGCAAGGAGACGGTAGTGGATCACTACATTGGTAGTGAAACTGGAAAGATGTGATCGATAAATAGTGTAGAGGCTTCAATAGTTAATCATTGCAATTAAAAACATTTTTGTCATTCTGATATTTTCATATAATAAAATTGAAGAACGAAAATTACAGATAAAAATAAATAAGTCAAATACAACAAGATATGTTAACATTTCAGTTGTCAGATACTGCAATTACATCAAATAGGTTTACCACAGGACTCGTTATAAACAATAAAAATGAAAAATTGAATTTTTTTTTTTTTTAAAAGAATTTCGAAAAACTCTTCCATAATCGTTATGAAGGGCAAACAATACAATAATCACGTTGGTACAAAAAAATGGAGCATAAAATTTTCAGTATTATTACTGAAGTAATTTATAGTGGAGTTGAACAGCGAATGGCATAATATCAGTTTAAATGAATAGATCAATCGAACTACTTAATCAAACAACAAATCTAAATAGGAAACAGAAAAATATCAGGTAAACAAAGGTGCAATAGTAACTTAATACTCAGTCTCTACCCATGCATTAACAGGCTATCGTCCGATGAGCTGGATTTAATAGTTAAAACAACTTTGAGCCCTAGTTTGTACCTCAAATGCACAGCTAAAACTCCACTTCAGTTGATTTGTCTTGAGTCGAGGAATTACAATAGACAATACTGACATTGTTGGCCTATATTTAGCTATCAATCTGTTTATATGAGCGTAAATTACAACTTTTATAAAGAAAGAGAATCAATGTCCCAAGAAATATAGTAATAATGACAAACTCTACCTTGCTTCCCTTCCGGATGAAGTGAAACAAATAATTAATGATGATTTTACTTTAATGGCGACTCTTACCTAGAGAATAAAGTAATATAGAGTTATTGAGGCAAACACGTACACAACTAAATTTTCAGAAATCTTTTTTGTCCTATTTTAAGAAAGGCATTTGCATTTTTTTTTGAAAAAATACCGCTAATGAGGCAATTGTTTTCTTATAAGATTGTCAGTTTGCTCAAAAAGAATCTTTTGATCGTAGTTTAAACGGTGTATAAAATGCAAAAAAATAAATAAAAAGAAAGCCAATTACTAAACAGCTAATACAATAACGGATTATCGGCTAAAATTTCAACTAGGGATTAAACCTCAAACTTTCACTGGAGGGCCGTTTCTAACTCTAGCTAACTCAAGTTATTCAACCAACCTGAGTACAATTGGCCCTAAAAATGTGGTAAAGAGATCTTATCTCCTCCTTAACAGCCTTATTTTCGTGAAAAGTTTACACGATTAGCCATTTTTGTGGCATAAACAAGGAATTGGTTACTTCTATAATTAGACCAGTGGTCAGAAGATTGAAAGTAGATATCTGATTTGAAGTTTAAAATTCAAAACTAATATATTTAGATCACGAGTCTAATTTTGATAACGTAGCCAAATTCTGAAATATAAGGCCATAAAAGTGGCTACCTAGTAAGAATAACACCATTCGTGCAGAAATTGCACAACTATAGCCACACTAGTTTTAGAGAAAAAAAAAAGACACACTAGTGTCTTGTCTCTTGACATGTCTTTAAAATCTTAATACATCCAACTAGACTTTGTCAAACGCCTATATGTCGACTCAATTTCTTGTGCACATGAGAATATTACCACTTGCCATCGAAGTTGACACTGTAAAAATTTGAAATTCTAGATTAATTTCTCAAGTTAAGTAAAAAAAAATACAAGACTGTAGATTGAAAGTCAAAATCACAATCTAGTTGTAATAACTATCAGTATAGTAACCTATAATATAAAAGGGCAGTCCGGTGTATAAAGTATCCTGCATTCACTCGAGGTCCGTGAAGGGCCGCGCCTTTAGAAGTGTGATACAAATAACTTATCCTAATGCAAATATTAGCAACTGCTTTCACGGCTCAAACTCGTAACTTATAGATCATATAGAGACAAATGAAAACAACAGATCACTCATGCATCATCAATTACATATAACAAAGTAAAACCTTAGTTGTAAAGTTTGCTCTCGTTCTTCTGATAGAATACATGAGGATTGTTTGTTTTGTGAATAAACTATATGAAGTTATGATGTTGGGATTATAATTATCTACTGAATTCATTTATATTTGGCTCACATGTTGACAAAATTACGTTTTGAATAAATCATACCGTTTGAATAAAATGTGAAGGTTGTTATAATTTGGTCATAAACAAGGTCAAAATTATTAAAGGTAATAGTTGTATTCGTATTCGACATTCAAATATCCTTTATAACTGTTTAATCAAGTATAAAAATGAACACTTAAATTATTCAAGTGATCTCGAGGACTATGAAAAGCTGACCAGAAGCAATTGTTCCCTTTGTTTTCACTTCGGAAAGAAAATGAATTTATTACATAGTTCCCCAACACTTTTAGTTTAGTTTCAGGAATATTTTATCACTGCTAGAAATCTGGCAAAAAGTGACCAAATATTTGCGACCAAAATTGGTCTATCAAAAAAAACGACCAACGTTGATCGTTAAATTAGATAAAATAATTATTTTTTTAAAAATAATTTAGCGACCACAGTTGGTCGCTATTTGGTCGATAATCCGGTCAAAATGTTGACCGGACTAGTCAGACTTGCTTGGTCAAAGAAATAGTTAATTTAGCGACCAACTTTGGTCGTCAAAGTGGGACCCAGTTATAAAATTTTTAAAAATTATATTATTATTTTAAAAAATTATAAATTTTAAATAAATAACATTTCATATTAGCGACCAAAGTTGGTCGCTTATTGTACTGGAAGAAAATAAAGACCAACTTTGGTCGCTAATCTGGGACCAGATATACAATTTTATTAATTATATTATTATTTAAAAAAATTATAAAATATAAATAAATATAATTTAAAGTTAGCGACCAAAGTTGGTCGCTTAATAAATGGGAAGCAGATAGAGACCAATTTTGGTCGCTAATCTGGGACCCAGTTCTAACATTTAACAATTATGTTATTATTTTAAATATTTTAAAATATAAAATAAATCTGATTTATATTTAGCGACCAACTTTGGTCGCTAATTTTGATTTCTGTATAAGAAGCGACCAAAGTTGGTTTCTTTTTAGTTCAACATTGATCAAAATTAAATATCATACTATCTAAATAATATAAATGTAATCCGTTAACACTTTTGTAATACAAGAGATGAATACACTAAAATATACTCTAACATGCTATATATGTAGTTAAAATTGTACAACGAAGCGTGTTATATATATATATATATATATATATAGACATACACTTCACTGTAATACTATAACGTATATATAATTCAACGATGCATCTGAGTAGGTTATACAGTATCATATACTATAACCGACCCTGTGTTACTAGCAGTTCATGTATATATATATATATATGAACACACACACACAGACACTTCACTGTAATACTATAACGTATATATAATTCAACGATGCATCTGAGTAGGTTATACAGTATCATATACTTTAAACCGACCCTGTGTTACTAGCACTTCATGTATATATATATACACACACACACTTCACTATAATACTATAATGTATATATAATTCAATGATGCATTTGAGTAGGTATACAATATATATCATATACTATAACCCGACCCTGTGTTACTAGCCGTCTTCATGCATATATATATATATACACACACACACAGACACTTCACTGTAATGCTATAACGTATGTATAATTCAACGATGCATCTGAGTAGGTTATACAGTATCATATACTATAACCCGACCCTATGTTACTAGCACTTCATGCATACACACACACACACAACACACACACACACACTTCACTGTAATACTATAATGTATATATAATTCAACGATGCATCTGAGTAAGGTTATACAGTATCATATACTATAACCCGACCACGTGTTACTAGCACTTCATGTATATATATATATATATATATATATATATATATACACACACACACAAAAACACATACACACACACACACACACTTCACTGTAATACTATAACGTATATATAATTCAACGATGCATCTGAGTAGGTTATACAGTATCATATACTATAACCCGACCCTGTGTTACTAGAACTTCATGTGTGTGTGTATATATATATATAGACACACACACACACACAGAGACACTTCACTGTAATACTATAACGTATATATAATTCACCGATGCATCTGAGTAGGTTACACTATCATATACTATAACCCGACCCTGTGTTACTAGCACTTCATGTATATATACACACACACATGTGCATCGTTGAATTATAGTATATGATACTGAGTGTGTCTTATTTATACACATACACTAAGATATACTATAATAAGTTATATATACGTTATAGTATTATAGTGAAGTGTCTGTGTGTGTGTGGAACCCAGATATATAAATTTAATAATTATATTATTATTGTAATAAAATTATAAAATATAAATAAATATTGGTCCCTTTTTAGGTAAACATTGGTCAAAATTAAAAATCACTTTTATATTTACTATCTAAATAATATAAATGTAATCCGTTAACACTTTTGTAATACAAGAGATTAATACACTAAAATATATTCTACATGCTATATATGTAGTTAAAATTGTACAACAAAGCGTGTTTAATATATATATACACACACACACACAGACTGAAGTTCTCTAGAGCTGAAGTTTTGTCTTTGTAAACTGGGGAACTTCAGCCCCATTATGCTGAAGTTTTGTCTTTATAACTGGGGAATTTCAGCCCCATTATGCTGAAGTTTTATCTTTATAACTGGGGATCTTCATCCCCGTATGCTGAAGTTCCCCAGTTACAAAGACAAAACTTCNAATTTGTGTGGACTTATCATGGAGAGGTCGATGGTAGCAATGGGATATTTCATAACATGGTTGCAGGTGAAAGTAGTAGGTTGGTGGAGAATACAAATTATGATTCTAGAATGCACGATATTGTTGCAGATGCTTTTGGGATGCAATTTGGGAGTGAGCCCACTGAAAACGTTGAACAAACCCTTAATGATGACGCAAAATGTTTTTTAAACAGTTAGAGGAAGCTAGTCATCCATTAAAGGAAGGAAGTCCGCACTCTGAGTTTTCTGTTGCAGTTAGATTACTAAGTATAAAATCTGATTGGAATATTTCTCAGGCAGCCATGA
>MDKJ01338151.1:0-24877 GCA_005239525.1 Nicotiana knightiana | reverse complement strand
CCCCCCCTCTTCTTTAACTTTTCGATCTTCTTAATCATTTTTCTCCCACTCTTGGAAATTATGCACACCTCAACGTACTTAAAAACCTAATAATTTGCCCCAAAAGAAATATTTAAATTGAAGCATTCACTTGGTCCGGCTTCATAAAGTCTTTGTGATTGTTCCAAAAGAACTGAAGCAGAAGATATAATAGAGTTAATATATTTATTGGATGAGGTCCACTTAATGTTAAATGGAGAGGCACATATAATTGATTTATATGAATGTCATGTGTTGTCCACAGTAAAACTAGTTGTTAAAACCGATAGGTATGAACATTTTTAGTGCATTTTCATAAAAATTTACGTACTTTACATAAAAGTATGAAGGTACAATTTATTCACGTAAATCTATCAAATAATTTTGATTCACGAAAACCTTAAAGGTAATATCAGAGATGGTTGTTGACATAATAAGAAGGTACTTGACACGCGATAGTTTGTGGTGGTGCTTTAGAATTCCAATACACTGTGTCTGTAATATTGTATGATTAATGAAGGTAAGAGTAGTAATAAATTTGGAGGATCTTCATTTACACAGAAATGAATACCTTCTAAAATAGTATTGGAACTTGAAAAAAAAAAGATAAAAGGAAAGTCTAAACGCATATAACATTCAAATATAAGAACTACTAACGCCAAGCATGAGCAAATGCTGGTCGAAACACCATAAAAAAGGAATCCACTTCTATTCTTTCACTTTTGTGATGACGAGTAAATTTTTCCTAACCCGGATGATACAAGATAGTGATATCATAATCCATAAATCATTTTCGCTGCCTCATATTCATATCTTTCTGCTTAAACAAGTGTTGGAGAGTGCGATGATCACATGTGTTGACAAACCTCGCAAAATAAGCACAATAAAATAGCAATATATCAGACTAACCTACAAAAATAAAATGACACTTCAAACGACCATCCTTTCGAAGAAAGAGACGAAAAGTTATTCATATTTGTGGATTGTTATATGAAGACTGCAACTACTTATAGCTGTACTATTTGGGGTATAGATATATTGGTCACAATTATTCATACTCTCTCAAAAGGTTATTAAGCTAATTTCTCTGCTGTTGTTTACGTATGATGTTTGGATTGAAAGGAACACTAGAGTCTACCGGAACAAAGTTAGAACAATGGATACTCTCTCTCTCTCTCTTGCGTGTGCGTGCTCACATACACATACTCTCTCTATCTCTACTACGTATTTCAACATCGATAACCTCGTTACTGATGGTGTAAAAAATGGGTAAACCGACTCATCCAACTCAAAATTATTTTTATTTTTTTAACAATGATAATTTAAAACAGAGTTTAGTATGAATACCGATACGAAAGCGAAATCAGCCTACGCGATACTAATCATAACAACCTCCTAGGACTAGGTAATACAGAGTCACGAACTCTAGCTGAATACATGGAAAGATCTCAAAGATCGAAATACAATACTGTTCAATAACAAGCTGACAGTACAATTAAAGGAAAGGACTCCAAGAGACTGCGACGACGAATCATCTCTACCTTGAATCCTCGTGATTGATAAGCTAACTCTTCCTGAGTTCGATATCTCCAATACCCAGATCTACACAAAAATGTGCAAACCTGTAGTATGAATACACCACGGTCAGTACCTAGTAAGTATCAATACTAACCTCGAGAGTAGTGACGAGGTACGAGTCAAGACACCTACTAGTTAAAATAACATGTGCAGTATAGAAGCATAGAAGCTAATAATGGCAACAAGAATCAACATGTGATATAAATAGTAAAGTAGTAGGAACGCCGTGAAATTACCATTGAAACCAAATAAGAAAACAAATGACAACTAATCGATCAAGTCATTCTAACACAAGTCTCGCAACGAAATTATTCTGAGACTCCTCATCTCATAATCACAAGTCACGAGTCTCAACCCATAAACATATGCTCAGGGCACCTTGTACCCACATTTCTAATCACAATCGCACGGAAAACTCATGTGCCAATATCTCAACCCGTACGGTATGATCAGAAGTTCACAATCACAATCTACCCGACGTGGTCACATGCTCACTAACACAATCCTTCCGGCATGGTCAGAGACTCAATATCAACATAATAGCAGATAATACAAGAACACGGGCATGATCAATAAATGTTAAGTTTCATACTCCTGAACTAGTATAAGTGGCATGCTACGGTGTATGCTTGTGCGAGTGTAATAGTACAACCCAAGTCAACAAGTAATATCAAAGACATCAAGTGGATTATTGAAAGCAAGATAACAAGTCACGTAAGGTGTATGACATACACAAGTAGAATCACCCTACCACGTGAGTATCGATGCCCTGGGAAATCACACACCATCCCTGATATTGCAACCATTATCTCTCCGATAGCTACCTGTATCATTTTGCCCTGACAATATCATTAGCCACCATCACTCCACATAATAGCCACCGGTATCACTCCGCATAATATCCACTATTATCGCTCCGTCCAGACAATAACACAATAGCCACCCATATCTGTCACGACCCAAATTCCATTAAAGGTCGTGATGTCGCCGGACACCGCTGCCAGGCAAGCCAAAAATAAATACTTAATTTGATTCTCCTTTTAATATTTTTGAAATCATATTTCCTTCAATTAATAGCAAAAGATGGAATATGCAGAGTAAATAATGATATTTTTAACCATTTCAATACTGAAGAACCTATAATCATCCCAAAACCCGGTGTCACAAGTGCATGAGCATTAACTAGGAATATAAAATTAAATACATCATCTGTCTGGAAATACTCTGAAGGAGACTCTGGCGGTTGAGGGTCGTAATGAGGAATGCAGCTCACCTAAGTCCCAATATGCATACACACCCCTGCTCTCACAAGGCCAATAGTCATATGTGTACCTCCAAAAAAATGTGCAGCAAGTGTAGTATGAGTACATAAATCAACGTGTACCGAGTAAGTATCTAGCCTAACCCCGGAGGAATAGTGACAAGGGGTCGACATCGACACGCACTAGTGGTCCAATAATATCATAAACAATAAAGAGGTGAGTAAGTATGAGGGAGAGTAAATAAATGAAATAAATAAGTAAAAATCACGTGGTATAAATCCCCCTCTTTACGAGGAACTCAAGCTCTCAATTCGAATTTCCATCCCTAACTGGAGCATATATATGTAGATATACTGGATCTCATCAAGTAGATTACCATAATTCAAATCCGGAAAACTCACAAATACACTGGCTTCTTGCCAAGTTTTATGCACAATTTCATGAGGATACGATATAGGAAATGCCGAGGCATACAACCCGATCCAACATAATATTTAAATTGTGTATTACCGAGGGTCGAACGACATGAACCATAGATACACCTATTAAACTGCCGAGGCGAACGGCCCGCCCCCTTAAGAGTGTGGTATATAAATCCTGTCGATGCGAACGACCCGATCCCATAAGAGTGAAATACATAATCCTGCCGACGCGAATGGTCCAATCCCATAAGAGTGAAATACATATTTCTGCTGAGGCGAAGCCCGATCCCATTAGAATAAGAAGCTTTGACGGGTCCTTGACCTCACTCACGAATAAACGTGTGAGATGTTATTTCTTTAGTAAAAACCTTTTGATGAAGTATAAATATCACGGAAACATGCCGTAAGAGTGGAAAAGTTAAATATCATTAACAGCATCCCAGCAAGGAAGTCAACAGTAAGGAAGTCAACAGTATAAATGATATCATTCATAGCATAAACAACAATATGAACCATCACATGGTGATTTATGGGTCATATTGTTTGTTTTTCCTTGCGAAACTGTTGTTCTTGATATTGTTTGGGTGAGGAAGAGTGTAAAACACGAAGGATAATGCCGTGCCATGTTTATGATATTTAGCACGAGGGAACATTCCATGCCATTTTATGTTATGTTAGCACGAGGGGACATTCCGTGCTATGTTATGTTATGTTAGCACGAGGGGGCATTTTGTGCCATGTTATGTTATGTTAGCACGAGGGGACATTATGTGCCATGTTATGTTATGTTAGTACGAGGGGACATTCCGTGCCATGTTATGTGATGTTAGCACGAAGGGACATTCCGTGTCGTATTTATGCATTATTATTTCTGTCTTTCTTGTTTGCCATTTCCTGCATTTATTGGCAAGATTTGATATTCCTCCTGTACTGCATGGATATTTCTAAGTGACAGACTGAGTCCCGGTGGATAAATGTTGAGGAGATTTTTATCAAGGGATTTTGTTGAAAAAGCAATGGTTTTGAAATGATTATATTTGAATGACTTTTACATCGAAGGTATATTTGAAAAGCACTAGTTTTGTCTAAAATGATATTTGGAAGTCATTTATTGGGAAAGCCTCTTCGGAAAGCTTCGTAGTTTGAAAGAAACTATGTTTTACATAATTCTCTCAATTAATTATACTTATATCTACTTTTGGAGAAAGTATGTTTTCAAAGTAAAATCTTTCATACTAAAATGATTTTTATTTGCAAAAGTTTTTCATATGAACTGTTGTTTAGAGATTTCTACCAGTTATGGATTTTAATAGCTAAGGCCCGTTACGAACAAACCGACGTGGAGTTGAGTTATCAGTGTCCTCTATTGTATTGTATTTCCTTTCGATTCGGCTTGTTTTACTGTCCATCTTTTTGTGTATTTTTGTGCTGTTTCGTGATTGATTTCGGTAATTTTCTTGTGCTTTATATTGTCATTGTAGTGGATTATCCTGAGAAGTCTTAGATAGATGTAACGTTCGGTCATTTCTATATTCTTGTTATTTATTTTGTAGACCAGTGGTGTCTTGACTAGTCCTCGTCATACTCCACCAAGGTTAGGCTTGATACTTACTCGGTACCGCTGTGGTGTGCTCATACTACACTTCTGCACATTTTTGTGTGCAGATCCAGGTATATAATGTAGTAGCTGTGTGGATGATTGCCAAGAAGACTCAAGGTAACCTGCTACTAGGTTTGCAAGCGTCGGAGAGTCTCCTTCTTTGTATTTATTATTCATACACTGATGTATCTACTTCCAAACAGTTGTACTTAGAAGTTGTAGATGATTCGTAGAGCTTATGACTTGTACTACCGATTTTGGGAAAGTTTGTACATTCTATTGAGATTTTATATCGAGACTTCTAGCGTTCTTTTATTGTTGTTGTTATTCAGTAACTCTTAGGCTTACCTAATCCCGAAGACTAGTGTGTAAAATTTGAGGTCAATTAGACGTGATTTGATAGGTTTCAGCATCTAATGTAGAAGTGTGAAGTTCTAAAGTTCATTAAGCTTGGATTGAGGTGCGATTCATCAATTCGACGTTGTTTTATGTGATTTGAGAATTCGAGGAAGTTTGTGTTATGTTATGGGACTAATTTGTGTGATTGGACGGGGTCCAGTGGGCTTCAGGTGTGTGTCGGATCATTTTTGGATGAAAAAGTTGTGCTGGTTTTGTTGGTTTTGGGTCTGGGTTGCAGGTCTTGCAAATGCGAGGTTATGGATCGCATTTGCAAACTCTCATTTGCGAGGAGGGGTTTGCATTTGCTAGGGTAGGGATTTTCTAAGGATTTCGCATTTGCGAACGGTTGTTCACTTTTGTGATGTTGTCCCCTTCGCATTTGCAAGGAACTTGGTTGCAAATGTGACCTTGGCAGGGATGACTTTGCTTCGCATTTGCGATGCCTTTGTCGCAAATGCGACCATCGCAATTGCGAGCCAGATGTCGCAAATGCGACGTCTGCATCTGGAGCAAGGGCTTTTTATTCCGAGACATAGCTCATTTCCCTCATTTCTCATTTGGACTTAGCCAATTTTTGGGAGCATTCTTGAGAGGGTTCCATCATCGTCAAGAAGTAAGTGATTTCTACTAGTTGTGAGTTAAATACAAGGTTCATACGTGCATTTAGACATGAAAATTTGTAGAAATTTGGGATTTTGGAGAAAAACCTAGAAATTTATATTTTTGGATTTTGACCACGAATTTGGGCATGAAATTAAGAACAAATAATATGTTTGAGTTCATGATGATATGGGTAGGGTTTATCTTCAAAAAAATTGGAATCCGGGCACGGGGGCCTGAGGGTGAATTTTAGGAATTCTTCAAATTGGATTGGAAATTCACTTTAATAGTTAGGATGTGAACTCTTGATCATGTATTGACTATTTTATATAACATTTGACTAGGTTCGGGTCGTTTGGCACCGAGTTGAGTATTTAAACACATTTTCGGATCGAAAAGTAAGCTTTGAGACGAGGTAAGTCTCTTGTCTAACTTTGTGAGGGAGAAATTACCCCTAAGTGTTGTAAATTGATGTATGCTACTTGTTGTGGGGGATACTTACGCGTGAGGTGACGTGAGCGCGTATGTAGATACATTCATGTTATTGTCCGGGTAGACTTAGGTTTACATCATGCTTTAGCTGTACTATTTGAGTAGTCTCTCGCCTATTAAAGTCCTTTATTTTATATTTCTACTAGAGACTACACTTACTATTGTGGAGACTTCACGAGTTCATGATTAGTCATTACTATTGTGGAGTCATTGGTTAATAAAAAGGGAAATGAGGGAAATGAGCTATGTCTCGGAATAAAAAGCCCTTGCTCCAGATGCAGACGTCGCATTTGCGACATCTCGCTCGCAATTGTGATGGTCGCATTTGCGACAAAGGCATCGCAAATGCGAAGCAAAGTCATCCCTGCCAAGGTCACATTTGCAACCAAGTTCCTTGCAAATGCGAAGGAGACAACATCACAAAAGTGAACAACCGTTCGCAAATGCGAACTCCTTAGAAAATCCCTACCCTAGCAAATGCAAACCCCTCCTCGCAAATGAGAGTTCGCAAATGCGATCCATAACCTCGCATTTGCAAGACCTGCAACCCAGACCCAAAACCAACAAAACCAGCACAACTTTTTCATCCAAAAATGATCCGACACACACCTGAAGCCCACTGGACCCCATCCAATCACACAAATTAGTCCCATAACATAACACAAACTTCCTCGAATTCTCAAATCACATAAAACAACGTCGAATTGATGAATCGCACCTCAATCCAAGCTTCATGAACTTTAGAACTTCACACTTCTACATTCGATGCTGAAACCTATCAAATCACGTCTAATTGACCTCAAATTTTACACACTAGTCTTCGGGATTAGGTAAGCCTAAGAGTTACTGAATAACAACAACAATAAAAGAAGGCTAGCAGTCTCGATATAAAATCTCAACAGAATGTACAAACTTTCCCAAAATCGGTAGTACAAGTCATAAGCTCTACGAATCATCTACAACTTCTATGTACAACTGTTTGGAAGTAGATACATCAGTGTATGAATAATAAATACAAAGAAGGAGACTCTCCGACGCCTGCAAACCTAGTAGCAGGTTACCTTGAGTCTCCTTGGAAATCATCCACACAGCTACTACATTATATACCTGGATCTGCACACAAAAATGTGCAGAAGTGTAGTATGAGCACACCACAGCGGTACCCATTAAGTATCAAGCCTAACCTCGGTGGAGTATGACGAGGACTAGTCAAGACACCACTGGTCTACAAAATAAATAACAAGAATATAGAAATGACCGAACGTTACATCTATCTAAGACTTCTCAGGATAATCCACTACAATGACAATATAAAGCAGAAGAAAATTACAGAAATCAATCACGAAACAGCACAAAAATACACAAAAAGATGGACAGCGAAACAAGCCGAATCGAAAGGAAATACAATACAATAGAGGACACTGATAACTCAACTCCACATCGGTTTGTTCGTAACAGGCCTTAGCTATTAAAATCCATAACTCGTAGAAATCTCTAAACAACAGTTCATATGAAAAACTTTTGCAAATAAAAATCATTTTAGTATGAAAGATTTTACTTTGAAAACATACTTTCTCCAAAAGTAGATATAAGTGTAATTAATTGAGAGAATTATGTAAAACATAGTTTCTTTCAAACTACGAAGCTTTCCAAAGAGGCTTTCCCAATAAATGACTTCCAAATATCATTTTAGACAAAACTAGTGCTTTTCAAATATACTTTCGATGTAAAAGTCATTCAAATATAATCATTTCAAAACCATTGCTTTTTCAACAAAATCCCTTGATAAAAATCTCCTCAACATTTATCCACCGGGACTCAGTCTGTCACTCAGAAATTTCCATGCAGTACAGGAGGAATATCAAATCTTGCCAATAAATGCAGGAAATGGCAAACAAGAAAGACAGAAATAATAATGCATAAATACGACACAGAATGTCCCTTCGTGCTAACATCACATAACATGGCACGGAATGTCCCCTCGTGCTAACATAACATAACATGGCACGGAATGTCCCCTCGTACTAACATAACATAACATGGCACAGAATGTCCCCTCGTGCTAACATAACATAACATGGCACAAAATGCCCCCTTCGTGCTAACATAACATAACATAGCACGGAATGTCCCCTCGTGCTAACATAACATAACATGGCATGGAATGTTCCCTCGTGCTAAATATCATAAACATGGCACGGCATTATCCTTCGTGTTTTACACTCTTCCTCACCCAAACAATATCAAGACCAACAGTTTGGCAAGGAAAAACCAACAATATGACCCATAAATCAGCACATCCGGGCAAGGGAGTCAATAATACAAACAATATCATTAACAGCATAACCAGTAATAGAAACCACAACATCCCAGCAAGGAATTCAACAGTATAAACGATATCATTCACAGCATAAACAACAATAGGAACCATCACATCCCGGCAAGGGAGTCAACAATACAAACCATATCATTAACATCATAGACAGTAATAGAAACCATAACATCCTGGCAAGGGAAACAACTATAACCAATCTCACCTAAACAGTTTACTTCACGGAATAACACTCGGCTTAAAACAAAAGGCCCAATAATAGGCAACATCAAGGAAATACCAATAACATAAATGTCTAAAAATTAGACATAAGTAGAACTTAAGGGAATAGTCATATAAATCACAATCTAAGACTCACGGGCATGCTTGACTCCAACGAATAAATGTTCCAACTACTGCTAGTCCACTATAAAGCTAGATGTCGCTAATTATAGTCAATTAGGCAAGCTAGGAAGAAAATATAGCATGATGATAAGAGAAGTAGAATATTCAGTTCAGTTAAGTAAAGTCAAATAGCCAACGAAGAATCCAAAAACAAGTAATTCTAATTTAAACAGGAAGGAATGAAATTAACAACCAAGGATTCAAGTGTAATAATTACAAATCATACATAGGTAATATAAGAATCTATGAATCCTAAAAGGCAATCTAATTGCAAATAAGTAAGATTACACACTCGTCACATCGCATACTCGTACTATAATCAACAAGGAAGACTCAATCCTAAGAGGGTAGTTCCCCCACACAAGGTTAGGCAAGATACTTACCTCAAAGACGACAACCTGATACTCAAAAATAGACTTCTCGGGCGGAAAGACCTCCGGACGACTTACAATCAACTAAAATAACTTCAAAATACACATAAAACGTATAAGGAACTATTCCGAGTAATAAAGTTTCAATCTTTCCAAAATCATAAAATTCGACCCAAAAGTCGACCCCCGGGCCCGCACCTCAGAACCTGACAAATCTTATAAATTTTGATTACCCATTCCGATACGAGTTCACCCATACTAAATTTATCCAATTCCGATAACATTTGGTCTTTTAAATAATTATTTTTCATTTTAGAAACTTTCTTTCAAAACCCACAATCTCCTCAACCAAAACACAAATTATATAATGAAAACAAGAACTAATTCATGAAATAAAATTAATTCTAGTGGAAGAACACTTACCCATTCGATTTGTGTGAAAAACACTCAAGGAATCGCCCAAAATCGAGTTCTAGAAGTCAAAATATGTTTAAAATGGTGAAACCTCCGATTTTATAAATTTATATTCTGCTTAGGTGTTATCGCGTAGAAGGAAAATGAAGCTGGCTTAAAATGCTCCACGCGATCGTGGAATAGCATATGCGATCGTGGTCCAACTATTGCGATCGTAGTGAAGGAAATTACTGGGCGAGTCAAACACTCTATGTGATCGCGGATCCTTCTATGCGATCACAGAGAAGGAAAGTAGAAGGTAGCATCAGCAGTGGAAAAATGAGGAAAATCGATCCGAAACCTATCCGAAACACACCTGAGGCCCCCCAGGACACCTTCTAAATGCACGAACAAGTCTTTAACCTAACACGGACTCGCTCGAGGTTTCAAACTACATAAAACACACTAAAACGATAAATGAAACCCAAAAATCAATAAAATTCCTCAAAACTTCTTTAAACATCAATTTTTTGAATATAAGGATCCGAATCACGCCAAACGAAGTCCGTTTCATACTAAACTTCACAGATTTTCACATATAAATCATATCGAACATGCACCAGGCTCCGGAACCAAGATACAAGCCCGACACCACATGTTTCACATAACATTTCATTTTCAAAAACTTTTATATTTTTCAAAAAAAAAAAATTTCTTTAAAAATTCATTTCTCGGACTTGGGACCTCGAAATTCGATTCCGGGCATACGCTCAAGTCCTATATTTTCCTACGGACCCTCCGACACCGTCAAACACGGGTCCGGATCTGTTTACCAAAAACGTTGATCGAAGTCAATTTTATTCAAATTTCTAATACAAAATTATGATTTTTATCAGTTTTTCACATAAAGGCTTCCCAACTACACGCCCGGGCTGCTCATGCAAATCGAGGTGAGATAGAATGAGGTTTTCACAACCTCGGAACATAGAATTAGCTAGAAAAATACGGGATGACCTTTTGGGTCATCACATAAACGGACATCGATAACATTGAAATGTATCTCAACCCAAATTTATGAAATTCTTCCAAAATGCCAACTTCTACAATAGGCGTCGAAACGCTCCCGGGTCATCCAAAACCCGATTAGAACATATACCCAAGTCCAAATCATCATACGAACTTGTTGGAACCTTCAAATCCCGATTTCGTGGTCGTTGATTCAGAAATCACACTTTAGTCAATTCCTCCAACTTAAGGCTTCCAAAATTAGAATTCTTTTTTAGAATCAACTTCGAACTTCCCAAAATTGAATTTCGACCACGCGTACAAGTCATAATACCTTAAGTGAAGCTGCTCAAGGCCTCAAACCACTGAACGACGCGCTAGAGCTCAAAACGACCAATCGGGTCGTTACATTCTCTCCCACTTAAACATACGTTCATCCTCGAACGTGCTAAGAAGTGCTCCAGAGTTGTCCAAAATCACTGTTTAACACCTCGTGCACCTACCCATGCTACCACAACCTAGTTGAGCACATTAGCTTGAGCCAATCTGAAGATTCTCCCTTTTATTTATTAAAATAAGCCTTAGAACCAAATTCTAACATCTGTAATTCTCTACCAGGTCTGTTTCCGACATACGACCACCATATCCATCACTACATGATGTACTAATACATGTTTGTATACTCTTACCGAATTCACACCATGTATCACATTATTCACATGACCATAATGACATCCCCTAGCTACAATAGCTAAAATCCCACAAATCCGTTGTCCACAACACACCTTATGAAGCATATAAATCTCATTGCAGCTCTCGCAATACTGCTACGACAGAAAAGATGTATAGGAACTTGTAACCACCTGTCGAACCATAATTCATGGGGTCTCTTCTCTCGACAAGAATCATTACCTCATTCTGAACTAAATATCGATATTCACTCTTTAATGTGCCTCATATAAATCTGATCGCACTGACCCCAGGTCCATTAATTTCGTCTCACCCAGTACAAGCTGCTCAAGCAATAAGCCAACTCCGAGACTGCCAAATGTCTCATATAATGCTACAATGTGCCAAAAAGCTACAAACTTGAATGTTATACATAAGGGAACTAACTCTGGAAAGAACTACTCAACCCACGTAACTAATTTTAACCAACCGAAAGATGTTATGAACCTTTCTCAGAAAATGAGAAGCAAACACACACAATAATAGATATGGGAATTGTACTCAACATCACATTGTTGCGGCGTGCAACCCAATCCAACCATGATACCATTGCGGCCTGCAACCCGATCCAACCATGATACCCGTGGCGGCGTGCCACCCGATCCAAATGATATACCCGTGGTGGCGTGCCACCCGATCCACACATAATAATCTATAAGAAAATACTTACCAAGCTAAAATGCTCATAACTACAAAATACACTAATATCGACACAAGCACGTAAAGTCTATAATACAAATCCTGGAGAGATGAATAGTATCGTACGCTACAAAAATCAAGCACAACTATAGCGTAATAAATGACCTGTATCTCGAGAGCCATCCTGCTTTCACAACACCACAAATTACACAGGATCTCAATACGAGTGCGAATAATCAAACTAACTCAAAACCCACCTGGCATAATATAGATTTCACGGAATAGCCGATGACATAAATAACATTTAGGGCGCGAAGATTCCTCCATAAACAATGCTAAGCTGAAACGAACACATCCGACCTGATATAGAGCCCACATTCACATTTAGATCCACTCACTGACCTCAAGCTGATTCTGACCGTACCACACTGTGCTAATAACCTTTTAAAGATCCGCACTAACCCTTTTTCCATGACACAAAAGAACAATCGCCAATCCAACACATACTTCCACAGTTTGTAACCAAATGAATAGAGCGCCTTCCAGGCCTGAACTCGCACATTAGCGATAGTACTATAATCTCCATATTTGGTTTCAATCTTCAGTCAATCAAGTGACTACATGTCACGCTTGTACAATCTTTCTACGGGTTACGCTACCATGAACTTTTGAACCAGGTAACAAGGTATGCACATCCATACCACCGGTCATACTAATACTTTAGAGAAAATCGGGAATCCGCAAATCAGAACACAAAGCGCCTTACACATGACACTGATCTCAAGTGATGCCAAAGACAATACCAGCTTACTCCAACCATCTGAGTCCTTTCCTGCTCACCCAAGCTCGTAACATTCTTGTCTATACCAAACTGCAACCTTGATCCTAAACTTCCAATTCCCATGTCGTTCACTGCACCTAACATGCCAATACGCGAGAATACCATAATTCCATCATAACTCCTGAACCGCTATAGAATAAACACTCCAGCATATAGAAAACCTTCACTTAACTCACTTCAAGAGAGCCATTGCAACACGTGACTGAATTCCCATAACTGCAGAAAATACAAACCTCGAGTAGTGGTCTAAACCACCATACTTCTTCCTAGATCAATCTATACATAACAGGCCAAAATACTTGAATGCCTCCATATAAAATCAATTACGGTGACCGTCAAGCCTCACGAGTACCACCACAATTGCATGTATAACTTAACACACCGAAGGAACTGATCATTGCAATTATCATGCCAATTCACCCATTGCTAACCAATCCGACTTCTTCTAATTTACTCCGGACTTGACTTAGTAATAATAATACCTCCATTTAATACATAATGACCCCAAATACGCACTCATCCTGAGTGACCTTATTTCACGAGACCATGCTGTCTCTAAAACCCACGAACTAACTCCTACCCTCCTTATGCGCACATTCGCATCTTCAACTTGTACACCCATTCTGATAATTCCTCTACGAATCCAAAGTTATTTTTCTCCCAGTCCTCCAATCCTACACCACCGACCGATGATAACATAGAACACTCCAAGACCCCTTTCATAATCCACTGCAAAAAGCTCGATACTTAACTATACCACGGACCCGAAATCCTTAGGCATCACACTTTAATTTTGAACCTACTAGGACCATTGTTGAGAGTCACCCACACTGACTTGCTCCCGAACATAATCAAACTCCAAGTCCCTGGTAGCGCTTAAACACCCTCTCCAAGAGCAATCAGCTGAATTCCTTTCCTTATACATCACATCCACACAAAGCATAGACTCTGATTCTTCCCAGAATCTGAAGATGAACTGATAAGGCCAAATATAACACACATTCCTCAAATCGTTTGCTCAAATTACCACTGATGTTTTCTTTACTTAGTCGTAATAACCTACCGATACACCGCTAACTAGAAACCACACAAGTAGACAACCATGCAATCCAATCATATACGGTGGGGCTCTCCCATTTAGCTTGAAGCTAAAATTACATAACCCTGGGACCCATCGAGGTTCCTTCTTCCCAATTGACATCAACTAAAAGTCCAACAACGCATTCCAATCTCGAAGTCATGTTGTATCAAAATAAAAATCTATGGACCTATTCACTGTCCATCATGAATTTTCCCAAATGGATCCAGACTTTCGTCAAGACGTGTGGCCACCCTACCACAGAACCCATATGTTACTATGCCACTCTCCCACTTTGGTTAAATCCTCTTCTTTAAGCAACCCTTAAATTCTAATTTTCACACTCGACCTATTCACAATTCAGCCACCGCAAGACACCTCCTACACGTCCTTCCTCGTCCTTTGCTATCAATTGTTACTCCAAATTCGAATATGTCTCTGTAACATCTGAACACATGAGTCGCTACCAGCTCTAAACCTCTTAGAAAATCATCCTTCTCGAGCCCTCAATACTAGATGTACCAATTCGATTCCGAAGATGCTACACTCCGCTATCTCTAAAAACTGCATCTCAGGCACCATTTCACAATATCCTGTCCCAAAGGAAAATTGAAGAAGGCCATAACATCAGCGAACCATAACGCGTTCAACAAGGATGATGGCACCACATCACAATTGAGAACTCTGCCACACTCGAAAATATCAAGTCTTATTACTCCATTAACCCAAACCTGAACATTCATAGTAAGATTGCCTTTCCTTTGCCGGACTTAAACGCTGAATCTCTACATCATGCGTTGAGAATTTCTCTGTTCAAGTCATTTATTGTATCGACCCATAGACGAGCTCCCCACCATTACATCAACATCGTGAGATAATAACTCATGAACATCATAGTAACATTTCCATAGCCTCAAAACTATCCGAAATATAGCTACTGAGTTGAAATGACAGAACACCCTTTCCGCAAGAAAAAAACATTAACCCCAATCGAATACGCAGGGAGAAATATATTACACCACCTCTGTAGTACCATCACAATTTCTCGATTCCCAACTGATAGCAAGCGCTTCACGTCCCATAAGATTGAATGGGAAATAAATGAAGGCATAAGCCTAAAAGGAATGAAGTCGTACGATGAGGAATCAAGAAGGGAAGTGCTCCTAACAGCCCTGTAGCCTCTCGAAGATAAGTACAGACATCTCCGTACCGATCCGTAAGACTCTACTAGACTTGCTCATGACTCGTGAGACCTATGTGAACCTAGTGCTCTGATACTATGTTGTCACGATCCAAAATCCATTAAATGTCATCATGGCACCGTACAACGCTGTCAGGCAAGAAAAAAATAAATACTTAATTTGGTTCATTTTAATATTTTTGAAATCATATTTCATTCAATTAATAATAAAAGATAGAATATACAAATTAAATAATGATATTTTTAAAAATTTCAATATTGAACAACCCATAATCATCCCAAAACCCAGTGTCACAAGTTCATGAGCATTAACTAGGAGTATAAAATTAAATACAACATCTGTCCGGAATACAAATTTGACAAGAAAAATATAAATACTATGAAGGAGACTCTGTCGGCTGCGGGTAATAATGAAGAATGTAGCTCACCTAAGTCCCCATATGCATACACACCCTTGCTCTCAAAAGGCCACTAGTCATATGTGTACCTGCACAAAAATGTGCAACAATTGTAGTATGCGTACGTAAATCAATGTGTACTTAGTAAGTATCTAGCCTAACCCCAGAGGAGTAGTGACAAGGGGTCAACATCGACACGCACTAGTGGTCCAATAACATCAGATACAATAAAGAGGTAAGTAATTATGAGGGAGAGTAAATAAATGAAATAAACAAGTAAAAAAAACGTGGTACAAATCCCCCTATTTACGAGGAACTCAAGCTCTCCATTAGAATTTCCCTCCTTAACTGGAGCATATATATGTAGATATAGTGGATCTCATCAAGTAGATTGCTATAATTCAAATTCGGAAAACTCACAGATACATTGGCTTCTTGCCAAGTTTCACGCACGATTTCATAAGGATATGATATACGAAATGCTGAGGCGTAGGAGCCGATCCAAATTAATATTTAAATTGTGCATTATTGATGGTCGAACGACACGAATGATAGATACATCTGTTAAACTGTCGGGGCGAATGACCCGCCCCCTTAAGAGTGTGGTACATAAATCATGCCGATGCGAACGACCCGATCCCATAAGAGTGAAATACATAATCCTGTCGAGGCGAATGGTCCGATCCCATAAGGGTGAAATACATATATTTGCCGAGGCGAAGCCCGATCCCATTAGAATAAGAAGCTTTGACGGGTCCTTGACATCACTCACGAATAAACGTGTGAGTTGTGATTTCTTTAGTAAAAACTTTTCGATGAAGTATAAATATCACGGAAACATGCCGTAAGAGGAGTAAAGTTATTCGGTGACTAAACATGAACTCGTGAAGTCTCCACAATAGTAAGTCTAGTCATAAGTAGAAATATAAAATAGAGGATCTTAATAGGCGAGACTACTCAAATAGAACACCTAAAGCATGATGTGAACCTAAGCTTTACCCGAACATTAACATGAATGTAGCTTTGTACAAGCTCACATCACCTCGCGTGTACATAGATCCCACAACAAGTAGAATACATCAATATACAACACCTAGGGGTAATTTCCCCCTCACAAAGTTAGACAGGAGACTCACCTCGTCTCAAAGCTTACTTTCCAATCCGGAATTGTGCTTTAAATCCTCAACTCGGTGCAAAACGACCTGAAGCTAGTCAAGTGTTATATAAAATAGTCAGTACATGCTCAAGATTTCACATCCTAACTATTAAAGTGAATTCCCAACCCAATTTGATGAATTCCTAAAATTCACCACAGGCCCACGTGCCCGAATTTCGAAATTTTTTTAAGATAAACACTACTCTTATCATCATGAACTCAAATATATGGTTTTTTCTCAATTCCATTCCCAAATTCGTGGATATAAATTTCTATGTTTTTTCTACAAAATTCCAAATTTCTAAAACTTTTCATGTCTAAATCCACATATAAACCTTGTATTTAACTCATAACTAGTAGAAATCACTTACCTTTTGATGATGATGGAACCCCTCTCAAGAATGCTCCCAAAAATTTCCTAAGTCCAAATGAGAAATGAGGGAAATGAGCTAAGTCTCGGAATAAAAAGCCCTTGCTCCAGATATAAACGTCGCATTTGCAACATCTGGCTCGCAATTTAGACAAAGGCGCCGCAAATGCGAAACGAAATCATCCTGTCAAAGTTCGCATTTGCGACCAATTTCTTCGCAAATGCGAAGGGGACAACATCGCAAAAGCGACCAACTGTTCGCAAATGGGAACTCCTCAGAAAATCCCCACCCTCGCAAATGCGAACCCCTCCTCGGAAATGCGAGTTTGCAAATACGATCCATAACCTCACATTTGCGAGATCTGCAACCCAGACCCAAAACCAGCAAAACCAACACAACTTTTTCATTAAAAAATTGATCCGCAACACAACCGAGGTCCCTGGGACCCTGTCCTGTCACGAACCAAATCCTAATCCAGGTCGCGATGACGCCCAACACCGTTGTCAAGCAAGCTAACACTAATTATCCAGTGAATCTAGTTTGTTTTTCTATTAAAAGATCTTCTTATCTCAAAAATAGTTTAGCCACTACGCATGGAATATAACACATAGCAGGGCATTTATGTTTCGAAAACCAAAGCCAACTTTAATTAATTACACCACCAAAAGAATATTATACCAATGTGTGTGCCAGTAACTAGTATCACAAGACTACATGCATCTAGTAGAGTAGAATCAAAAGGATAAAAGAACTATCCCACTGTCTACGAAGTGATAGAAAAAATAGCAAAAAAGAGACTCCAGAGTGCTGCTGAACGGCATCAAGAGAAGCAGATCACCATGAAGCCTCGAACCACATGAAATCAGGGATGAGCTCCGGATTGGTAACCAGATGCACCCTCCTCAGAACCTATACAATTAAGTACAGAAACATAGCATGAGTACATAAACAATATGTACCCAGTAAGTATCCAGTCTAATCTCGAAGAAGTAGTGACGAGAGGTCGACTTGACACTCACTAGGTCCTAATCAGTATATTTAGATGTAAAATTCAACATAAATACAAGCACACATGAATAGTAAAACAATTAATGTCGAGCATACTCACATAACCTATTTACGTGGCGAAAACTCCAACATACAATTACAAATTTGTCTTCCAAGACATCTGGCAGTTTTAAAAGTTATGAATTATATCAAACAGGTAGCATGCGCATAATGTGTCGAGGAGTACGGTCTGAACCAACATAATAATAAATGTGCACTGCCGAAGGGTTGAATGACGCGAAATATAGATGCATCTATTAACCTGTCGTGGCATACAGACCGCCAATGAGAGTAGTGAAAAGAATCACTCGCCTCGCGGGATATAAATTTGCGAAGTGGTCACACATAAACACCACACTTTTCTTTAAATCCTTTTCCAATATAACAATTTATTTGAAAACATTAAGTTCTAGGATTTCTTGAAAACAAGCTTGCATACAAGGAGATCACAAAGCATATAGTTCAATTAACGGAGTTCACAAGGCATGGGGTAAACCTAACTACCCGGACATAACAAGAATGGTCACTACACACGGAATCTCGTCACCTCGTACGTATGTAGTCCCCACAAATAATGACACATAGTTAATTACTTCACCTATGGGTACAATTCCCTCTTACAAGGTTAGAAAGGAGACTTGCCTCATTTCAAGCTTACTTCCCGGGTCAAGAATGCGCCCAAATCTCCAAATTCGTCGTCCAAGAACCCGAAACTAGCCAAGCATTATATAAATAAATCAATCTATGCTCATGAGTCAAAAATTCTCCTATTTAAATAATTATCTCAACCTAGTTTGCAATATCCTAAAATGTACCCCCGGGCCCACATGCTCGGATTCCGGAAATTTTCAAGCGAAATTGTTACCCATAACCTAAGGATCAAGAATATATAGTTTTTGCATGATTCCATAACAAATTGCTTGTTTAAATCTTATTTTTCTCAAAACCCTAAGTTTTACTCTAAACCCATGATTTCCACAATTTTGGTGTGTTAATCTACTCAAAACTCAAGTATAAATCTCACTTTTAAGTAGGAATTAACTTACCTCACGATGCTAGGTCGAATCTCCCCTTTGAAAGCTCCCAAAATTGTCCAAAGAGGAAAGAAAATGCACAAAAATGCCTAAGTCCCGCACTTAAAACAACCTCACTACCTCCAGGACTTTGGCACCTGCGGCTCGAGGACCGCACCTGCGAGCGAGTTCTCGCACATGCGAAAGAAGAGAAGAAGGCCAGGGGTCGCACATGCGGCTCCGCTTCTGCGGAAATAGCCCGCACCAACGGAAATTGGGCATCCCTTCTAAGGCCACACCTGCGAGGCTTTGACCGTTCCTGCGGTTTCGCACCTGCAGCTGGTCCTTCGCAGGTGCGGTTGCACCAGTAGCTCTTTTTAGCTTGGTTTGCCTCGCGCGATATCCGAATGGCATTCCGGCCCACCCGAGACCCCGACCAAATATACCAACAAGTTCTAAATCATAATACGGACTCGCTCAACCCTTCAGAATGTCTGAAACAACGATAAATCTAAGCATCATACCCCAAAACTAAATTGAATCAAACTTTGAACTTCAAGTTCTTGAATTCACTTTCAACATGCCGAAACATACCTATACTTCTTGGAATGACACCAAATTTTGCGAGCAAGTCATAAATGACATAACAAAACTATTCTCGGTCTCGGAATTCCGTTCGGACCTCGATAACACAAAAATACGTTCCAAACCGCAATTTTTGAACTTAAAGAACCATAATTCACTATTTGGCGCCGAAACGCTCCCGGGTTATCTGAAACCCGTTCCGAACATACGCCTAAGTCCGAAATCATCATACAAAACTATTGGAGCGTTCAAATCTCGATTCCGAGGTCGTTTACTAAAAATGTTGACCGAAGTCGGCCTTTAAGGCCAACCTTAAGGAACTAAGTGTTCCCATACCACCCAAACGCTTCCAAACCTCGAACTACCCGTCCCAACAAGCTATAAATCAGTAAAAGCAAATACGAAAAGTCTCATTTAGGGGCACAAAGTTCTAGAACACAAGACGTCTGGTCGGGTCGTTACACGTCCAATCACACAAACCAATCCCATAAAATAAAACAAACTTGCTCGAGGCCTCAAATCACATTAAACAACATCGAATTCATGAATCGCACCCTAATTCAAGCTTAACGAACTTTAGAACTTCAAACTTCTACATTCGATGCCGAAACCTATCAAATCACGTCCGATTGACCTCAAATTTTGCACAAAACTCAAATTCGACATTACAGACCTACTTCAACTTTCGGAATCGAAATCCGACCCCAGTATCGAAAAGTGAACTCCCGGTCAAACTTCTCAAAAGCCTTCAAATTTCTAACTTCCACCACATGACCCCGAAATGACCTACGGACCTCCCAATCCACTTCCAGACATCCTCTCAATACCATAATCACCATGCGGAGCTATTCCCAAACTCGAAATCCCAAACGAAGATTGATAACATTTAAATGTATCTCAACCAAATTTATGAAATTCTTCCAAAATGCCAACTTCCACAATAGGCGTCGAAACTCTCCCGGGTCATCTAAAACATTATCCGACATACTCCCAAGTCCAAAATTATCATATGAATTTGTTGAAACCTTCAAATCTCGATTCCAAGGCCGTTTACTCAGAAATCGCACTTTAGTTAATTCCTCCAACTTAAGGCTTCCAAAATTAGAATTCTCTTTCCGAATCAACTCCGAACTTCCCGAAATTCAATTCTGACTACGCGTACAAGTCATAATACCTGAAGTGAAGCTGCTTAAGGCCTCAAACCACCGAACGACGCGCTAGAGCTCAAAACAACCGGTCGGGTCGTTACACACAATAATTCACATGTGCTAACTTCACAACAACATAACATATCAACTCATACCGCAAGTGCCCATAAGCCACAATCTTCTCAAAATAACCAACAATATTAATATTTCCACAACAAATAGCCCTCGGCTCAAACAAAATGTGTATAGAATCTCAATGACAATAAAATGAACGAGAAAGTAACTCAACAATGAACAACACCCCCTTTAAACACAACTCCAATTCAAATAAATAATTACTTTCAATAATTTCCAACTCTTCAATTAATTGCTTAAGAATAACCTCAATAATGAAGGTATTTCCATGAAGTGGTAAACTTCGGATCCTAGTGTATGAAATAGGCTAAGAATGAAAGAAATTAGCAAATATGTCTAAATGAATGAGAATAACTCGGCAACAAAAGGATATCATGTAACAACAATATCAATAAGAATAACTCAACAATAAAAGAAGTCACATAATGATTAAAGAGGTAACAAATTCAAATAAAGCATATAAGAGTAAACTTGACAAGTAAAGGATATGACACGTGCGAACAACTTCAATTAAAGCATGTGAGACTAAACATGACAAACAAAAGATATGACATGTGCTAACAACTTCAATTAAAGCATGTGAGAGTAAATATGAAAATAAAAAATATAACATGTGCTAACAATTTCAAACCAATATATGAAAGAAGCCTAAGAACCTAAACCAGTCAATTTTCACATACAAGCCCGAGTACACACTCGTCACTTCGCGTACACAGCTTCCACATAACACACATAGCACAAACGATTCAAATTCTAAGGGGTAGTTCTCCCACACAAAGTTAGACAAGATACTTACCTCAAAGAAGACAAATCAATACTCTAAAATGACCTTCTCGTGTGAAACAAACCTCTGGACGGCTCTAATATACCCAAATCGCTTAATATCATAAATAAAATCCATAGGAAAACAATTCGGATAATACAGCTCCGATCTTTAATGAAACTAAAAAATTAACCAAAAAAGTCAACCACGGGCCCGCTCCTCGGAACCCGACAAAACTCATAAAATATGAACACTCATTCGGATACGGGTCCAACCATACCAAAATTATCCAATTCTGACATCAAGTCGGACTTCAAATCGTCATTTTATATTTTTGAATGTTTTTACAATAATCATCAATTTCTCCAATTTAAATCACTAATTTAATGATAAAAGCAAAGATGGAATCATGAAATATAATCAAATTCGGGCGAAGAACACTTATCCTAATACAAAACAACAAGATCCCTCAAAAATCATCCAAAACCTAGCTCTCTAACCCAAAAAGTGATAAAATATCAAAAGCCCTCGAAATAGATTAAATATAGGTCTGCCTAGGTGTTCCACTTCGCGATCGCGAAACACAATCATATAAGCTGCCAAATATGTTCTACGTGAACGCGTCAGCACTACCGCGAACGCGAAATATAATCTCCAGTAAGTATCGCAAACGTGTTGTTCCATACGCGAATGCGGAGATCAAAATCCGTGATGACTGATCCCAGTCTTCCTTCTATGCGATTGCGTAGCATCTCTCGCAAACGCGATGACTATAACCTTCCCAGATTCGCGAAAGTGGTCGCCTCTTCGAGACCGTGAAGAACAATACACCTGGTCCACAATAACACTATGCGAACGCGAAGGAACATGCACGAACACAATTAAGAAGACATCAGATGACAGAACAACTATCCAAAACAAAGAGAAATGGCTCGTAACCCATCCGAAAGACACCCGAGGCCCCCACGATCATGCCCAAACATACCAAAAAGTCCTATAACACAACACAAACTTGCTCGAAGCCTCAAATCACATAAAACAATATTAAACCACAAATCATACATCAATTCAAGCCTAATGAGCTTCCAACTTATAAGACTAATGCTGAAACATATCAAACCAATTCCGAATGAGCTCAAAAATGGCATGCAAGTTCCAAATAACACAACAGAGCTATACCAACTCCCAGAATTATAATCCGAACCCGATATCAATAAAGTCAACTCCTGATCAAACCTCTCAACCTTCCAAACCTTCAACTTTCCAACTTACGAACTTTCAAATCCAAATTCAAGTATACGCCTCTGTCCAAAATTACCATATGAAGCTAATGAAATCATCAAAATACCATTTTAGAGTAATCTACATAAAATTTGAACTTCAGTCAATTCTTACCACTTAAGCTTCTAAAATATGAATCATCCTTCCAAATCAATCCCCAATCATCCGAAAAATGAACCCGACCACACGCGTAAGTCATGATATATAATACGGAGATACTCGAGATCTTAAGCCACCGAGCGGGATGCTAATTCTCAAAATGATTGGTCAGGTCGTTACATTAATATAACAAACCAATATTGAGATAACTTTTGTTTTGCGATGGTTGGATTAGTTTTCTACAATTCTTTTTTCGTTCTTGGGCCGATAAGTTTATATTTTTGATATTTTATTTATATTTAACTATTTAAAATTTGATAGTAGTCCGTAAACAAGATATACGTGCTTGATTGGTGACATACTTGTGCATGTCAAATCTTTAGATTTTCGTGAATCAATATATAATAGTGATATGTCATTACTGATACTCTTTTATTTTTCTGTAGAAACTTATCAGAAGATCATGCTATTGATGGACTTGATCTTGAGCTGGAGTTAGTGAGTGAAGTAAGTGGTAGTGAACAACTCTCAAGGACTTCCAGCAATAACTCAACAGCCTCCACTGTTGAGCCTGCGGAGGGTTCAAGAGATCCTCTTTTGGGATCAGTCTCGTCCTGAGATGTAGTAGCTAATCAACAAAAGATTCAAAGAAGCTATGCACCTTCAATGAATGTTAATGAAAATCGCCTTGGCTATATGTATTTTCAACATTCTGAGATTGCTTCCCCCTTTTGGAGAATTCCCTTGGTGGAAAAGGTGTGTAAACTTATGTTTTTTAATAATTAGTTGGAAATTTTTAAACAAAATGAGAATGTGTGACGTTAGGTCAGGGTTTGATGAACAAGAGATTTTCCTTCTTTTTGATAAGTTGAGACTATTTTTGAAAAGAATATATTTTTAATAGTCACTTAGTATTCTTAATTTTATTTTTTAAATTAATATTTTTTAGTTTTTTTGGATGTTTCAGACATATGAATTTACTGAGAAGCATCCATGACTTCAGACACTGAATAGCCTTGACTTGTCTCCTGCAAGTTGAATGGTTGTTGCTTGGTATTTTTTTCATCTTCCTATTTTTACCTTTGTAACAATTTCAAGTGAAATTTCAATAATACATTGATAAAACAATTAAATATATTTTTTTTCTCATAACAATAAAATTTAACAATTCAATATCATATAAAAATTTGGAATTGATGTTAATGATAATTGTTTCTAAAAATTATTAAGGAAAAAGTTCTCTCCATTATTCATCTATTTATTCAATTTAGGAAATTTGAGTTAATTTTCTCTAATTTTATTGTTAGGTACCCAATCTACCATGTACCGATGAAGGGAATTACAAAAAATTTATCAACATACTTATTTACTTATCATACATTATCAGTATCATTTCAAGGTACATCTTTCAATTTTTCTATTCAATATAAATTACTAATCATGATATAGTAAACTCTAGTTCTTGGTCGTGAACGTTATGTGCTTGGTCAGTGACATATATATGCGTGTCAAATTTTTAATTTTTGTCATACTTATA
>ML371614.1:569-16689 GCA_005239525.1 Nicotiana knightiana | reverse complement strand
TGTCACGACCCAAAAATCACAGGTCATGATGGAACCTAACTTGACCTGCTAGGTAAGCCAATTTACAAAAAGAAACAAACTAAATAAACTTATAGAAATTTACTTAGGATTTATCTGAAATGTTACAAACTCTTCCCAAGAACTGGTAGTACGACTCATGAGCTTCTAAGACTTAGAATATACAAAGTTGGTATGAATAAATACACATTCTGTTTGAAAACTACATGAACATATTAATAATTTCTAACACTACCAAGGACAAGTGGCAGCTTCTATAGAGAATGCACGAACATCTTCTGAGTCAGCTCCCGACTTCTTCAGCAGCTCTGCTCCAACAGTCTACACATGTAGAAGTGCAGTATCAGTACAACCGACCCCATGTACTGGTAAGTATCTTGACTAACCCCGTCGAAGTAGTAATGAGATTTTTAGTTAAATGATACTCATTAATAAACACTATAATGTAAACTAGCAGTAGAACCAAAAGGTAGAATAATAGAATAGAGTACCCAATGCGACTGTGACAGGAAATAGAAGAGTATCAGAAAGAATCAAAATTTAAAAGTTTCCAACATCACAACCGACCCTTTCCTTAGAACGAAAGACCATGAACCACAACAATCACTTCATATACTTTCTTAGTGTGATAAAGTACTCAAGACATCAACTCTAACGGCACGGAAACACCCTTCGTGCATTTATCTCATCCTCACCATATATGTGTAAAACAATACCAATCAAATGATAGAAATACCGACAATAGAAATGACAAGGAAGGGAATATGCAAGCATTGATAATACACGAGAATGTATAGAATAACATAAATAATAGACTAAGCAGAGAGCACAGAGATAATGACCACAATTAGGAAAAAGGGGTTATAATTTCAATTAACTAGCATGATGGAGGTCTAAGTACAATATAGCAAGCAAGAAGGAAACACATGATCTTCACAAGTTAACAAGTAGGGACATGAAGGACTAGCATGGTGGAAGACTTACACTATGGTACAACAAAATAAATACAACATGAGTATAATTATAAAATCAGGAAATAGGCATGGCATATGCAATTTAAGCAAGTAAAAGACATGGACAACACAACAACATAACATAATTGAGATAGAGGTCAAGTACGGGATAATAACAACATATCACACAAAATGTATAATGGCGACAATGACAAATCAAGGTAAAGGCGGAAGTGTATACATGGAAAACGGATATCACATCATAATGCATGCCCCTCATCCTCACCTGCACGGAAACACCCTCCGTGCCATGATCGCACAATATTAAAAGCATAACAATATAAATGAAATGGCACGGCATTACCCTTCGTGCTTTACACTCTTTCCTCACATGGTAGTGTATATGAAATGGCACGACATCACCTTTCGTGCTTTACACTCTTCATCACATGATAATGTATATAAAATGGCACGACATCACCCTTCGTGCTTTACACTCTTCTTCACATGATAATGATATAAGCAATGACACGGCATCACCCTTCGTACTTTACACTCTTCCTCACATGATAATGAATATAAACAATGGAACGACATCACCTTTCGTGATTTACACTCTTCCTCATATGATAATGTATATGAAATGGCACGGCATCACCCTTAATGTGTATGAAATGGAACGACATTACCATTCGTGCTTTACACTCTTCCTCACATGATAATGAATATAAACAATGGCACGACATTACTCTTCGTGATTTACACTCTTCCTCACCAAGCATATGAATAACAATAAAATGGCAAGGCAGGAAGTGTAAATAACATCGAGAAGAGCGTTCAAACGAATAATCCAACATATTTCAGTCATTGATTTTCTAAGCCAACAATGATTAAATAATCCCTCAAGAGCCATACAATTCAAGTACTTCCACAAATTTCACATTTTATCAGTAACACAAGTATAGAATCCAACACCTCAAATATCAATCGTAGCAATGTAGTAGTGATTATGCATAGAGATGAACCAAACTAGACACATCAATGTATTCTCAGAATTCTATCAAATTTGATCAAGTGATATTAGGCTAAGTCTTGATTACTAACATTTTATACTACATTCTTAATATCGGTAAAACAGGTAAGGCATGAATTAAGGAAATTATGAAATTCTACAAAATACAATTATAGCACAATCTATCCCCGAGCATGGTTAACCCCGGCACATACATATATGCTCGTCACCTCATATCTGTATCACCCCCGCATGTGGCAAACAATAGCAATTAGGAGGAAAAAGTCCCCCAACAAAGTTAGGCAAAACACTTACCTCGAACAAGTCAATTACAATACCGAGCAAGCCAAGTGATGCTCCAAAAATGCCATCAGACGCGTAGTGGCCTCCGAACATCTCAAAACTAGTAAAAAGCAACTAAAATACATCAATTAAATCCCAAGAAAACAATTCCAAATGATAAAGATCGAATCCTAAAGCAAATCCCAAATTCGGTCAAAAATCACACCCGGTCCCACGCCTCGGAACTCGATAAAACTCAAAAAATCCGACAACCCATTCAATTACGAGTTCAAACATACTTGTTTCACTCAATCCTGACTCCAAATCGATGTTCAAAATTCAAAAATTCATATTATGAAACTTTAGGTAAAACCCCCCAAATTTTACATTTAAATCAAAATCAAACCCTAAAAACGAAGATGGATTCATGAAATATAACCAAAACTGAGTAGAGAACACTTACCACAATCCATATGGTGAAAATCCCCTCACAAAACTCCCAAATCCGAGCTCCCCAACTCAAAATATGACCGAATAAATAAACCCTAGTTTTATAAAAAAAAATTGCCTGCTATTCTGCCTCGTTTCTCGTGCAAACAATCCCGAAGCTCGCTTTTATGCCTCCAATAGATTCCTTGTGAAATTCTATTAAGTTAGGCTTTTGAGTCACTCAATTTGACCTTATAATGAATGTGATATGTAGGTTTTAATATTTGCAAATAGTGTAGATTTTTAAACACGCCGTCAGTGGCAATTTCATAATTAATCTAAAAAAAAATCTGGTAACCCAATTTTTAGTACAATGACCATAAATTCCTCATACGATGCCTAAATTTGATGATTCTTTTTGCTATGGCTCCTTAATTACGATAAGGATCTGGTGCTCCAATCAAAATAGAAATTGGAGTTCGTTTGCTTAATGTGATACCGTTCATGCTTGAAGAAGTGACGTCGAAACATAAGAAAAACGAGCGCAACGTAGCCCAAACCTATCTGAAACTCACCCGAGCCCCTCTGGACCACGTCCAAACATACAAACAAGTCCCATAACATAACATGGAGATACACGAGCTCTCAAAATACCGAGCGAAGTGCAAATACTCAAAACAACCTGTCGGGACATCACAGCCTCCATCTGCATGAGGCTAAGCCCTGCCTCCATATTTTCATAAGACTAAGCTTTGCCTTCATTTGCATGGGACTAAGCCCTGTCCCGCATCTGCACGAGGCTAATCCCTGCCTCCATATTTGCATAAGGCTAAGCTCTTCCTTCACTTGCATGGGACTAAGCCCTGTCCCAAATCTTGCATGAGACTAAGCTCTGTCTCCATTTTCATGAGGCTAATCCCTGCCTCCATTTTGCATTTTTGCTGAGGCTAAGCCCTGCCTCCATTTTGTATTTTTTCTGAGACTAAGCTCTGGCTCCATTTGAATAAGGCTAAGCCCTGCCTCCATTTACATGAGGCTAAGCCCTGCCTCCATTTGCATGAGGCTAAGCCCTGCCTCCATTTTGCATTTTTTCATGAGACTAAGCTCTTTCTCCATCCGCATGAGGCTAATATCTGCCTCCTATTTACATTTTTTGCCGAGACTAAGCGCTGTCTCTCCGGCACTATCTATTTTTCTTTTCTTTCGGGCTAAGCTCTGCCTTAAACTTCACAAGACTAAGCCTTGTCTTGTTGATTTTGACATTATATTATTGCATCCCATGGGCTGAAATATCGCCATCTTATCCAAAGGCGTCATTGTCTAAAGGCACCATCCTCATAGCCGGAAGACACCATGCCATGGCCTGAGGATCTCTCAAAGTTTCATATCATTATTCAAAGGCGTCATGGTTCGGAGGAACCATTTTCAAGGCCCGAGAACATCATTTCATGGCCCGCGAATCCCTCACTGAACAATTCATGGCCCAGGACATCATGGTCTAAAGACGTCATCCTCAACCGTCCAAAGACAATTCTGATGGTCCGAAGTGAATCTGCATCATGTTTAAATTTCCGTACAAATATATGCTCGCAGTATCTCTTTACTTGCAGGTGACCCGATAAGCAACAATTACCCCAACAGGAGCAATCTCGCTCCATTTCCTTCACACTATTTCAAACTTGACCGCTCACCATAACCATTCTTCACCTATCCCGAAATCTCGTGATCGTCCTTGTGGTAGCTTCATCGGTACACTCCGCCGATGAATCCAGAACTACACACTGCCTGATTCCTGTAAAATCAGGGATATGTAGGCAGCTCAGAAACTAGAGTGCGGCCTAAATCTCTCAAACCAACTCGCTCGGTCAAAATTGGCCATCATATCTTTACCCGACAACTCTTCCATCCTTCCCGGGTAAAGAGGGGCAGCTGTTGATACCCAATTTTTCCCTATAATATTTTTAAATGCATATATACCTTCAAAACTATGCATTAGCATCAATTGATATTTTTCCATAATTTCTATATTTTTAAATTAATTTATCCCAATATTTTATTTATATAAATAATTACAAAAATTACATCACAAATGACTTTATAATATTTCATGATTTAATTTTTCTATTTATAGTCATATTAAACTCGAAATATTTGCAGAAATAGTCACATTTACATTTTTGGATTACAATTGCAATAGCTTTACAATTATAGCCCATGCGTACATTATTGCATTAATTTACTAGAAAATGGCTCATTGTATTTTTAAAAAATTTAATAATTATTTTAAAACATTCCTATGCATGAAAATTATTTTTTATGATTTGTTATTTATTTTATAAATTATTTTTATCAATTATTTAGGTATTTAATAAATAACTCATTTTTTATTTTAGATCTGGCCTCTTTTAAAACCAGCCCAAAACCTTTTTTTAAACTAGCCCAAATCCCTTTAGGCCCAATATGCAAACGCCGACCCAATAGCCCCGTTTAATCGTGACCTTTAATCATTTTGATCAACGGTCCACAATTAAACCTACCATAATTAATCCTAACCTAACTCCCCCAACCCTTCTCATTCTTTCCCTCCCACGCCGTCATCATTTCCCCTCGTCTCTCAACTCTCTATCAACCTGGCCCTAGCCCTAAACGTTGTCACTGGTGTGAACCCCTCCTATGGTGCTCTTATGTCATCCTCCAACCACTCCTGGTCTCCCGCACTCCATGGCTCTTCGATTGCATGAATCCTTGAGAGGATCTCAAGGAACTCCAACTGGTTCTGGTTTGAAACTTTGCTTATCAGCGTGTCTCAGGCCATTTTTCGTTTGTAAGTAATAATCTCTCCTTGTTTCGTTACAAATCTATGGGTTCTTGACCTATTCTCTCATCTCTACTATTTTTTCTGAAAACCCTAGCTCGGTATTGTCGATTTTTCTCAGATCTTTATTGATCTGAGATGATTCGAATGTTATTAAGTGTTTTTCTTCAAAAACCCCTTGTTTTAACTGATTATTTAGATTTTAGTTGTTCTTTCTAAAACTAGGGTTCATTCCATATTTTTCTTCAACGATTTTTATAAGTTCTCAATGTTTAGTTAATTGTTTCTTCATCGTCTTGATTGATTTTTGCATGAGTGTTCAAACCCTAGTTATTTCTGTGATATGCTGGTTTCTTCAACTTTTGTTTTGATACTTTAGTTACTTACTGTGATACCAGTCGTATTGGTTTACCCCATTTTTTTGACTTAAATATTTTCCCTGTTAAAACTCAGCATATTTTTGAGGAATTTTGCCCAAATTGAATTTTTAGGGTTTGAACCTGCTTTTCCTGCTAAGTGCTATATTTCTGTGAGATTTTTCTTAGTCTAAGTTCTATTTATGTAAGTTGAGTAATTCTTTCTGGAAATGAGTGTTATTTTGAAAATTTTGTTGATTTCTTTACTCCGTTAGAGATTCGTATGCATAAATCTTGTTTGTTTCCTTGTTTATGAATTTAATTGGCCATCTATGCCTTAACTGATTGCCCGTATAACTTTGTGATTGTGCTGATCCTTTATTTGGTATGATTGGGATTCTTGCCTTAATTAAACTCTCCTGTTATTACCGCTTGATCAATTACCCCTAATTAAGGGGTCTATTCCAGATTCCCTTATGTTAATTGATTCTGTGACCCTGTGATCGCCCTTAATTGACTGATTTCTGATTCTTTTACCTTATTTGTCCTACTCTTAAATTGCTATATATACACTCTTGTTTTTCCTCTCAACACACGAACAATTAGTTCAGACTACACACAGACTCTCAAATTCTCTCTTCTTTCTCTGCTACTTGTGTTAATTGTTGGTCTAGCCGGCTGAAAGCCAAGGCTAGACAGTGGAACTCTACTTGCTTTACATTCTGCACTTTGCTTCCTTAACTAGCATGTCTCTAGTTCAATTCTGGAACTCAGCTTTATGTGTTCCTTTATGTAAATCCATGCCTATTCCTGCACTAGTTTAATTGGCTATGTATTTAATTGTCTTCCTGTTTACTGCTTTACCCAGTATGTTTAAGTTTTACCCTCTCCAGTTCAGGTGTTTAATCGAGTATGCCTAGATCTCATTTGTCTTGTTTGCATGTTTGTTCAGTTCCTGTTTACTCCCCTCAACTAGTATGCTCATGTTAGTGTCTTAGACTCCTAATGTATTTGATTGATCCTAATTGGTGTGGCTAATGCACCCCTGCCTTCAACATGACTATTCCCACACTCTGTCTCTATGTTTTAATTTCCTTTTACCATGACTGACTTGTTAAATCTCTGAATCAGTAGACTCCTAGTTGTTTTTTACAATTGTTGTTCCATATGCTCCCCTTAGACCCTGTTCATGTGTTTCTGATGTGAAACTCTCTATGTTCCAACCCCTTGACCCCTGTTTGTAAAACTGATTGCTGAATGGTTGTGAGTCTGAGCACTCTGAGTTGTGTGCTTTCTATTCCTGAAAACCTTTTAACTCTTAAAAGTGTTATCTCTACACTGTCTTTACCAAGTTTTACCCTCTCCAGTTCAAGTGTTTAATCGAGCATACCTAGATCTCATTTGTCTTGTTTGCATGTTTGTTCAGTTCCTATTTACTCCCCTCAACTAGTATGCTCATGTTAGTGTCTTAGACTCCTAATGTATTTGATTGATCCTAATTGGTGTGACTAATGCACCCCTGTCTTCAACATGACTATTCCCACGCTCTGTCTCTATGTTTTAATTGCCTTTTACCATGACTGACTTGTTAAGTCTCTGAATCAGTAGAATCCTAGTTGTTCTGTACAATTGTTGTTCCATATGCTCCCCTTAGACCCTGTTCATGTGTTTCTGATGTGAAACTCTCTATGTTCCTACCCCTTGACCCCTGTTTGTAAAACTGATTGCTGAATGGTTGTGAGTCTGAGCACACTTTCACTTTTAAAAGTATTATCTCTACACTGTCTTTACCAAGTTCTTTCAAAACTATGTCAAGCACTCTCCCTTCTACTCTTATATTCTTAAGTTCTGCCCCTCCAGTGTGTGTGCTGCCTAGGAATCCATGAGATTCCTCCAAACTCTAGCACACTGGGGTTGGCCCTTCCACATTGCACATAACTAGTTCTCTACACTATGAGACTCTTGGTATCTGAGACTGTTTTGAATGCCTGGTGTCTCTAGGTTTACTTTGGGCCTATCTGTAGGCTTCCTATAGTATAGCTTATATTTATTTATGTAATTCATTCAATTCTGGTCTGTAATAATCACCTTTGTAAATAGATATTGGGGAAATTAGTAAAAGGGGAGGTATTCTTATATGACTTTTGCGGGGAAAACGAGTAGAAATCATGCCTTTAGGTCTATATTATGTTTACTTGTATTAGAAATCATGCTTTAGGTTTATACTATGTTCAGTTGCATCAGAAACCATGCTTTTATGACCATTTGGCATACTAGGCAACATGTTATAGGCTCATTACCTCATTTATCATGAAATTTCGCTTTTGCATAATCATGATCACCTAGAAATCATGTTATTAAGTTACTGCTGTAGTTCTGCCTAATAAAATGTCCATAATTTATGTGCATTAGAAATCCTGCTTTAGGGCTGTGTTTATATTCTCGCTTTAAACCATGTATACATCGCCTAAATCAGTAACCATCCTATCTATAAGGATGCTTAAAATCAGCCCCAATGCCTAGGCACCACGTTATAGGATAAATATGTGTGAAATCGATTTCTTGATATTCAGCACCTAGACCAGCATGCCTACAGGACTTATTAAGTTCAAACTATTTTAAAACTTATTCCCAAAATTCTGATTGCATGTTTATAGGGTATTATAGATCCACGCCTAGGCAAGCCTTAGGTAATTAAGGTCTTATAAAACTGTAAAACTATGTTTTGTTTATTTGTCACTACTCAGATTCAACAAGTTCTAAAATCAATAGGCGAACTGATTAGGTTTATGTCACTTCATTTTAAAACCATGCTGCATATTCTCTGCTTATTATGCTCACCAAGATATCCTGTTCTAGGACCTTCTGAAAATTCTCTGAAATCTGTGTTTGAGACGTGCTAATTATCTGCTTATGTGTGAAGGTAAACATGAGCCCTCTTAATTGTTTTCATACTTGGCAGTCCTATATGTTCTTTGTTGTCGCTTAGATTTTCCCTTTTAAACACCTTAGGAGGGTCTAGAACTGCCTAAAATTAGAGGTCCTAAAACACCTCCGGGACCACAAGGAAGGGACGGGTAATGCACGTTTAGTGGCCGTCTAATTTAGAATCGCTTATATAACCACTAAGGGGAGGGTAATTGGGTAGTAAAATGATATGATGACTTGTGCGCTAATGTTACGTGTAACCCCTCTAGTTGAGGAAGGATTACCAGGCATTGTACGGATGTGATCCTATAGGCTAATAACTTAGGACTCCCCTATCTTATTTACATATGTGTGCTCAGACTGCTTACCTTTTAAACTCCTTTCATCTTACTTACATATGTGTGCTTAGACTGTTTATCTGTTAAATGACTAATTTACTAAGTAAGTTTGGCCAGGACCCACCATTGTGGACCTCGAGGGGTGCCTAACACCTTCCCCTCAAGGTAATTTCAAGCCCTTACCCAATCTCTGGTAACGTAGATTAGTTTCATGAGTTACTTGCATTAGGTGCCCTAACGCACCATAAATCTGTTAGGTGGCGACTCTTCACTTTCCATACCCCTCTCCCAAAAGGAAGGGAGTTGTCCCAAATGAATGTCGAAACCCGATTCCGCGAGGAAAAAAAGGGGGCGCGACACATGGCTCCTCTTCGTTACATGACATTATTGAATACAACATGCAATATTTTCATTGATAATTTTACATTTTTTTGACTAATATGTTTGTATACGGTTAAAAACAGGCTCACCTAATTTGATTGATTAACCGAGGCCAGGATGGTGGGCCGATGATCAACCCCGTATTATATTAGACCAAGACATGGAAAAAGGTTATCGAGCTCAGGATTCGAAGTACCTGTCGAGATCGAGACCAGTGATGATCGCCAGCTAACGGGATAGATATCGATCAAGACCGAAGATAACATAATAACGGAAAGCTGACATATTCGTGACAGGTCGAGGATCATGGCGGAAATCTCGGAACGGATCAAATCAAGAACGTTTATTTAGGTAATCATGAGATTTCCTTCTGTAATTAGAATTGTACCATAAGTAAAATTCCTCTACTATATAAAGGGGGTAGGGGTTCTAATCATTTGTAACCATCTTACTCTCGCATATCGAAGCAATACAATACTCTTTCTCTCTTATACTCTCTTGTTCATCAGTTTATTTCATATTTCATAACTCTATTGTCAGCCGGTTCGGGGGCGATCTAGCTCGAGTGCCAAATTGCATTTCAACACTGGTTTGCTTTATTTTACTGTTAATTTCTATCATTGATCAGCGTATTTATCAATTGGAACTAGGTAAAATAACATGTCCTTAAAGCCACATATAAGTTTAATTGTTATCCAATTTTAAGGTTAAACAGTTTGGCGCCCACCGTGGGGCTAAGGATAATAGTGATTGCTTGGTATTAATTCTTATAACACACACTGCTTTACGCTTGTTCTCGTAAGTGTTTTTGATTTCAGGATCCGCATGTCGAACTCACAAATAGTACCTACACACGCCAACAACAACCTCGATTTTCATGAGAAAATGACAATATAGGCGCCCCAGGGATCGAAGTGCCTCGGACTGGCCTCGAGAGTACCGATTGCAAATCCCGTCGACGTCAGTTCCCATGTCGCACTAAATTCAAATCTAGGCGTCGAACCCGAAAATAGCATTCCCAGGGAAGTTCGATAAGGCGGTCGAGGTACACAGGGCGGCGAAGACAGCGGAGTCATCCTTCAACAGATATTCGAAATGTTACAGACTCAACAAGCTGCCATAGCGCAAATACAAAATCAGAACCGCACCGAGTGGGGTTGAACCCGAGCCCTCGCTAGAAGTTGTTCATAGGGATGAACCAGTACCGGAAAGGCCAAACAAGAATGAATCGGGGACTGACCCCGCCATTATGAAGATGCTCGAAGAGCGTACAAAGCAAATTGAGTCGGGGGAGAAAAATATTGAAGAAAATGACAAAAAGGTAGAAACATATAACTCTCGAGTTGATCAAATTCCGGGGCACCACTAATTCTGAAAGGTTTGGATTCGAAGAAGTTCGTGGAGAAGACTTTTCCCCCAAGTGCAGCTCCTAAGACCATCCCAAAGAAATTCTGCATGCCAGAAATTCCCAAGTATAATGGGATCAGCGACCCTAATGAGCATGTCACTTATTATACATGCGCAATAAAGGGGAATAATTTAGAGGATGACGAGATTGAGTCCGTTCTGCTGAATAAGTTTGGAGAAACTTTATCGAAGGGGACAATGATATGATATCATAATTTCCCTCCCAACTCTATTGATTCCTTTGTCAAAGCTCACGCCAGATCAATAAAGGCCGAGACTAGGAAGTCAGACCTCTTCAAAGTGAAACAAAAAGACAATACAATGTTAAGAGAATTTGTATATTGGTTCCAGATGGAATGTTTGGACCTACCCCCGGTCGCAAATGATTGGGCCGTCCAAGCATTTACTCAAGGTTTGAATGTATGAAGTTCTGTGGCCTCACGATAGCTAAAGCAAAATTTAATTGAGTATCCAGCTATGACCTAGGCCGATGTACATAATCGGTACCATTCAAAAATCAGGGTCGAGGATGATCAGTTGGGAGCTCCTTCCAGTTCCGTTTATCCAAACAGGACCGTCAGCAGAATTCAAAGGGATATTGACAGAGAACCCCGATCGAACAGAGATCAGTATCAACCATATGCTGGAGATCCAAGGAACAGTGATCCTGGACGCAACCCCGTCAAAGTGATCGAAGGAACAATCGAGGGAAGATCTCTCGAGGGGTCATGAGTAAGAGTGGTTTCGATAAACATGTCGAGCCCACAGAAGCACCACTACTATCAGAATACAACTTCAGTGTCGATGCATCAGCTATTGTATCGGCCATTGGGCGGATCAAAGATACCAGATGGCCTTGACCCCTTTAGATCGAGCCGACCTAGAGGAATCCTAATCAAATATTCAAATACCATGGTACTCATGGTCATAGAATGGAGGACTGCAGACATATAAGGGAGGAGGTAGCCCATTTGTTCAACGAAGGTCACCTTCGATAATTCTTGAGTGACCGAGCTAAGAACCACTTTAGAGACAGGAATGCAAACAGGAAGAACAAACAGTAAGAACCACAACACGTGATTCAGATGATCGTCGGTGGGGTCGATATTCCATAGGGACCCGTATTCAAGCGCACCAAGGTGTCGATCGCCAGGGAAAAGCGAACTCGAGACTATGTGCGGTAAGGGACCTTGTCTTTCAATGACGAGGATGTAGAGGGGATCTCACAACCCCAAAATGCACTGCTAATATCCGTTCTTATGAATAAAATTCAAGTTAAATGTGTTTTGGTTGATCTAGGAAGCTCGGCCAACATTATTCGATCGAGGGTTGTGGAGCAGCTCGGCCTACAGGATCAAATTATGCCCGCAGCTCGAGTTCTTAATGACTTCAACATGGCGAGTGAAACTACCAAAGGAGAAATTATCTTGCCAGTCAATGTAGCCGGAACCGTCCAAGAAACAAAGTTCCATGTGATCGAGGGCGACATGAGATACAAGGCCCTGCTCGGAAGGCCCTAGATTCATAACATGAGGGCGGTACCTTCAAACTTTCACCAAGTTCTGAAGTTCCCAACACCGGAGGGAGTAAAAATGATCTACGGGGAACAACCTGTTGCCAAGGAGATGTTTGCAGTCTCATCAGCAAATGGATCGGAGTCAAAAGGAAAGTAGGAGGCCAAATTGCAACCACAGATATCGTCCTCGACCCAATTGCAGGACCAAGGGATCAACGAGGATGACGACTAATGGATCCCTCGATCCTTCATAATTCCCGATGACTCCGATGCCACCAAGTCAACGGTTGAAGAGCTAGAACAAGCCACGTTGATCGACCACCAGCCCGAGCGAAAGGTATAACTGGACACGGGGCTAACCCCCGAGCTCGGGAACAAACTTATTCATTTTCTTAAAGCTAACATGAATTGCTTTTCCTGGTCCCACCTCGATATGACAGGGATCTCACAAAAAATCACTACCTATCGACTAAGCTTTGACCCGAAGTTCCGTCCAGTAAAATAAAAGAGCAGGCCCCAGTCCGAGGTTAAGCATGCATTAATCAAGGACAAGGTAACCAAACTTCTCAAAATAGGGTCCGTTCAGGAAGTAAAATATCTCGAATGGTTAACAAACGTAGTGGTAGTCTGTAAGAAAAGAAACAAAATTAGGATGTGCGTAGACTATAAGGACTTGAACAAGGCCTGCCCTAAGGATTATTTTCCTTTGTCGAATATCGACCGCATGATCGATGCCACGGACGTCCATGAGATTCTCAATTTTCTCGATGCCTATTCCGGGTACAATCAAATACAGATGAACTCGGAGGATCAGGAAAATACTTCGTCTATCACTAAATACGGCACCTAGTTTTATAACGTAATGTCGTTTGGACTAGAAAATGCTGGTACAACTTATCAACGCCTAGTAAATCGAATGTTTGAAGAACAAATAGGAAAATCAATGGAAGTTCATATTGATGACATGTTAGTTAAGTCCCTGCGAGCATAGGACCATTTGAAACATTTGCAGGAGACCTTCGACATACTAATAATGTACAACATAAAGCTCAACCCGGAGAAGTGTGCATTTCGGGGTCGGCTCGGGCAAGTTCCTCGGCTTCATGGTATCAAATTGTGGGATCGAGATAAACCCAAATAAAATCAAAGCCATCGAAGATATCACGGTCATGGATAATGTTAAGGCCGTATAAAGGTTAACGGGGCGCATAGCCGCCCTAGGGCGATTCATCTCGAGGTCCTCAGATAGAAGTCATCGGTTCTTCTCACTGCTTAAGAAGAAGATTAATTTTGCGTGGACCCCGGAATGCCAAATGGGTCGATTGGCCAAATGGGTCGTCGAGATCAGAGGGTACGATATCAAGTATCAACCCCGAACCGCCATTAAGTCTCAAATCTTGGCAGACTTTGTGGCTGACTTCACGCCAGACCTCGTACCCGAAGTCAAAAAAGAACTAATATTAAAATTGGGTACATCATTGGGGGTGTGGACCCTCTTCACAGATGGCACTTCGAATGTGAAAGGGTCTAGGATAGGCATCGTTTTGAAGCCACCCACAGGTAATATAATTAGACAATCTATCAGAACTTCGAAATTAACTAACAATGAGGCCGAGTATGAGGCCATGATTGCAGGTCTCGAGCTGGCTAAAAGTTTGGGAATAGAGGTCATCGAGGCCAAATGAAATTCCCTACTTGTGGTAAACCAAGTCAATAGAACTTTCGAAGTTCGAGAAGATCGAATGCATAGATACTTGGACAAGCTGCAGGTAACTATACATCGATTTAAAGAATGGACCTTAAAACACGTACCTCGAGAACAGAACATCGAGGTTGATGCCCTTGCAAACTTAAGGTCATCGGTCGAAGATGACGAACCTAACTCGGGGACTGTCGTACAAATCTCAAGATCAGTGATCGAAGAAGGCCACACCAAAATAAACTATACAAGCCTGACCTGGGATTAGAGAAACAAGTACATAGAATATCTAAAGAACGAGAATCTCCCATCAGATCCAAAGGAGTCGAGAACTCTACGCACGAAGGAAACACGGTTCACTTTGGCCGAGGATGGAACGCTATTTAAGAGGATGTTCTACGGACCATTGGCGATATTTTTGGGACCAAGAGATACCGACTATGTTCTTAGGGAGATTCATGAAGGCATTTGTGGGAATCATTCGGGTGCCGAATCGCTGGTTCACAAAGTTATCAGAGCAGGGTACTATTGGATCAACATGGAAAAGGATACAAAAGAGCTCGTTCGAAAATGTGATAAATTTCAAAGGTATGCGCCAATGACTCACCAGCCAAGGAGCAGATACACTCGGTCTTATCCCCATGGCCATTCACGAAATGGGGAATGGACATCGTCGTCCCTCTCACATTGACCCCAGGTAAAGCTCAGTTTATTTTATTTATGACTGATTATTTTTCTAAGTGGGTTGAAGCACAGGCTTTCGAGAAAGTTAGAGAAAAAGAAGTCATAGACTTCATTTGGGACCACATTATATGTCGATTCGGGATGCCTGCCGAGATTGTGTGCGACAATGGAAAGTGGTTCATCGGTAGCAAAGTGACTAAATTTCTCGAGGACCACAAGATTAAAAGGATCCTATCAACACCATATCATCCTAGTGGGAACGGACAAGACGAATCGACCAACAAGATCATTATTCAAAATCTTAAGAAGAGATTGACCGTCGCTAAGGAGAAATGGAGAGAGATACTACTCGAGGTTCTTTGGCTGTACCGCACGACGTCAAAATCTAGGACGGGGGAAACACCGTTCTCTTTAGTCTATGGTGTCGAAGCTCTTTTCCTGGTCAAGTTTCGATATGCAACAGAAGAATCGAATCACGAGGCTATGAATACAAGCCTAGAATTGTTGGTCAAAAGACGCGAGGCCTCCCTCGTTCGATTGGCCGCACAACAGCGGATCGAAAGGTACTACAATCGAAGAGACAATCTTCGACACTTTAAAGTTGGGGATTTGGTGCTAAGAAAAGTCACCCTCAAGACTCGAAATCTGAATGAAGGAAAACTGGGTCTGAATTGGGAGGGACCATATCAAGTCCTCGACATCATCGGAAAAGGATCCTACAAGCTCGGTGTCGCGCCCTTTTTTTCTCGCGAAATCAGGTTTCGACATATGACAAATCTTTTAAGGGAGTATTAAAATAGGAGAGTCTCCACCTAACGATTTTAAGGTGCGTTAGGGCACCTATTTTGCACAATGACTCTGGTTCAACTGGTTTACATCACCAAAGATCGGGTAAGGGCTCTAAATTACCTGGAAGAGAAGGTGTTAGGCACTCTTCGAGGTCCACAACTGTGGATCCTGGCCGAACTTGAATTATATGAATTAGTCATATAAACAAAGAGAGGGAGAGCATAAAATTTGAGAATATTATTATAAAAAGACTGAATAAATGAGTACATCTACTTAATTCAAACAGAAGAGAAATAAGATGGGGGTCCTAAGCTTTTTAGCCTAAAGGATCATCCCGTGCAACATAAATAATACTTTTTAACTCCCTTGAGGTGGGGTGTTGTTGGTTGATTTCCCAATGCACACGCAAGTGTACGTGGTCGACAAGTAATATAGGATTTTAAGTCCAGATATCGTACCCACAAGGACTTGTGTAAACTACTTGCTAAATCACTCTAATCGTTATCTAATCAA